>CAUZXS010004151.1:0-12500 GCA_963585895.1 Sepioteuthis lessoniana
CATCTCAGTTTTATCCAACTCTGCGTTTGCATAGTTTTGTAATGTTATAAAAAGACCCAAACTTTCAAGACTTTTTAAAAACACTCTTTACACATGCAAGCAACTCCTGATGATGGCCTATGAAAGGTCCAAAACCACTCGGGACAATTTTGGTAAATTCATCCTCTAATTTCAACCTGAAACCAAGACACTTATCAGAAAACTTGAAAGGATCTTGATTAAATTGACAAAATGTGTCTGTATTATTTAATCAAACATGCTTAAATGTATACTCACACACACACACACACACACACACACACACACACACATATATATATATATATATATATATACACTTCTTGTTAATTTTTTTCGTGATTTTTGATATTTCAAAAACACATAACTGGATGGAAATAAATCTACAATCCTAATGTGACCGGTTTGTGTTTTTTCTTAATGAAATTATTACTCTGTAATGTCTGTTACATTGAGCTCTTTACCAGGAAAATTCTAATGTTCACTCTAGAATAGTTTTCTTGTCCTGATGGAATTACTCCCAACTCCGGTTTAACTGGACCAAATAATACATATATGTATGAATATATATATATATATATATATATATATATATGTATGCATATATATATATGTATGAATATTTATACACACTTATATATATATATATATGAATATATATATATATACATATATATATATGTATGAATATATATACACACTTATATATATATGTATGAATATATATACACACATATATATATATATGTATGAATATATATACACACATATATATATATATATATATGAATATATATACACACTTATAATATATATATGAATATATATACATACTTATATATATATATATATATGAATATATATAAACATTTATATATATATATATATATATGAATATATATACACATATATATATATATATATATATATATATATATATATATATATGTATATTTAGGCAGCATTTCTTCGTTAATGCAAATTTGTCTACATATTTTCTTTTGGATCCGTTCGAATTCCCGTATTACTTTTATCGTATTTGGGGGGAATTGATTTATGTATTATCCATAGTTGCATGTATCCCTAGTACTTTCTGCCCGACTTTGGGCCATCATCAGGGGAGGATCTACTACAAAAGTAGTGTAACTTTTGTTTTAGCATATTACTACTGTGTAAGGGCGTCTTTGTTGTTGAAGGTTTTGGCGTTTGTTTTTGAATGTGATTCTATATTTAGTGCCAGTAGCTAAAGACATTTAAGTACATTAGCACTGGTTTGATAATTAATTCTATTGAGTGTCGGTTGCAGGTTTCTGATATGTAATGCTTCGAGAATCTGAAGTTTTTGTTTATTATTTTGATGTTCTAATATTGTTGTGTTGTCGGTGAGAATTTTGCGTAGTTGTGTTGTTGGGCATGAATGTTTTTTTAAATGCTGAGCTATTGAACTTGTGTCTGAAAGGTGCATTGTAAGTCTCCTCGACAGGGTAGTTGAGGTTAAACCAACATATATATTATTATTATTAGAGATACAATCTCCTAAAGGACATTTAAATTTATATATAACATTGGTTTTTTGCAAAACTCCAATCGAGGGAGAGGAATTATTTCTAATGACTAGATTCGAGGTTTTAAACTTATTATAATATATAACAAATTTTATTTTTTTATTAGGATCAGTGGGGAGTATGTTTTTGTGAATCAATGTTTTCAAGATTTTTTCATCGGATTTGTAATTGTAGTGCATTTGGTTACGATAAAAAAGTTTGATATATGTTTGTTGGCTGGATGGAGTAGTACACTGTTTATTTTGTTGGTTAACATTTTTGATCATACGTTTAATTTGTTCATCAACAATATAGTTAGGAAACCCATTGTTGATGAGAGCCTGTTTTATGTTTTCTACCTCTTTATAAAATATTGTTTTGGAGGAGGAGATTAGTTTGGCACGGGATATTAGATTATGAATAATTGCTTTTTTATATCTTAAGGGGCATTCACTTTTAAAGTTGAGGGTACAGGAGTTATTACTAGAGGGTTTTTTGTAAGTGGAGGTAGTGAAGTTATTATTGTTGTTAGCATCAATGAGAACATCTAAATATATATATATATATATATATATATATATATATATATATGTATATTCATACATATATATATATATATATATATATATATATATATATACACACTTATATATATGTATTTTGCTTTCTTTCTTTCTCACTCTCTCTCTCTCTCTCTCTCACTTTCCTTCTCTTTTTCTGAAATAAATTCATAATAGCCAAATAACTATTAGCCAAATAACTATAATAACCAAATAACTATTTGTTGAGTTTTTCAATTACATGGAATTTTCTCTGTATGAAATTTATATATTGATTATCATACATTGAGCACTCCTGGAGATTTATAAGAATATTCTTATATATTCTCAAATTGAATCATTCCCGACTCATGTTCCTTTTCAAAGAAATATATAAATTTCATAGTGGAAAATTTCATAGTGGAAAATTTTGAAATATTTACTTTTTTCTCTCTTTGGACCAACAAAAACAAGGGAATATTTTTTTACATATACATATATATATATTTATATATATGCTATGCTAAAAAACGTTTACACAGAATATGTAATTTCAAGTGGATTTACAAATTAACATAAGCTTCTGAACAATGTGACAGTCGCTCCCTTAGCCAATGTGGTACACTTGTTGGCTGAGCGGTCGGAGACTTAGTTTAAAGTAAAGTTGGATGGGTTTCGATCCAGGCTTCGAGTGTCCTACGTGTCTAGCCATACTGAAGAGTTCTGATAGAATGAAACAGTCTGTCTGTGGATGACTCTCGCTATCTCTCTCTCTATATATATATATTTTCCTCTCTCCATATATATATATATATATATATATATATAAGTTAAGTAAGGATGTTAGCAGACCATAGTTGAGGAAGACCGTAGGTTCCCTTTTCAATAGCTACAATACCAAGGTTTAAGGGAAGGTTCTACTATACTGAGGTGCTCTCTTATTGCTCCACATACTCTTGATCCAGACCATATAATGCTGAGTGTAAAGCAAGGAGGCATCAAGTACCATATTTTGAGTCTTTGGTATGAACCCCAGTCTCCCAGACCATTGGTGAACACTCTTACCATATACGGATACATGTAAATATATATATATATATATATATAGAGAGAGAGAGAGAGAGTGAATGACTTATTAAACAAAAATAAAATGCAGACACACAATGAAGAAGGACGTAGAATGGTATGGTCAAAGTATTGTGATTAAAATGTCAAAGACCAGAAGATGAGATTCAATTACTCCCCAACCCACCCCCGCCGCCAAAAAAAAGCCTAAAAAAACTGGAAACCTTGTCTCACTGTTTGTGCGTCTGTCTCTAAGTCACACAAAGATCTTTGAGGTCCTTATAAGAAGTAACTAGAGCTACCATCAGTTTTCATGGCTGCTGGTAGCCATTGTTCCTGTTCAAATTCTATTTGCCAAATCATATTAAGACTCCTTTTGTTCATTTATTTATTTATTTACCAGACACTCAACCCGTCTGGGGAATTGAGTCACATGACTCAGCCAATGTCTGTCTGTGTGTCCTTTCCTTTTTTTCTCTATCTTTATTTATTTTGTATTTGTTATTACCTGTTGCATTTTTTCTTTCATGTTCCTTTTCTTTCTTTCTTTCTTTCTTTCATTCTTTCTTTCTGTTTGAGTTTTCTTTTCTACTTCTTTCTTTCTTTCTTTCTTTCTTTTTGTTTTTTCTTTTTTACTTTTTTCTTTATTTCTTTCTTTCTGTTTGTTTTTTCTTTTCTACTTCTTTCTTTCTTTTTTCTTTCTTTCTTTCTTTCTGTTTGATTTTTCTTTTCTACTTCTTTCTTTCTTTCTTTCTGTTTGATTTTTCTTTTCTACTTCTTTCTTTCTTTCTTTCTTTCTTTTCTACTTCTTTCTTTCTTTCTTTTTTTCTTTCTGTTTGTTTTTTCTTTTCTACTTCTTTCTTTCTTTCTTTCTTTCTTTCTTTTCTACTTCTTTCTTTCTTTCTTTCTTTCTTTTTGTTTTTTCTTTTCTACTTCTTTCTTTCTTTCTGCTTGTTTTTTCTTTTCTACTTTTTTCTTTCTTTCTTTCTTTCTTTCTTTCTTTCTTAAACACACACACATATATATATGTATATATGTATATATGTATGTATTTATATATATAAATGGTTTATGAAATGAAAATAAGATGTTTGACTCACAATGATCTATTAAGAAAACCACATATTATTTCTATTTTCATCAAAAGGATTTGACCTTCATATATACATATATATATATATATATATATATATATAAAAGTAAAGTTGGCGACTGTATTCAAGGGCAACCCAAAGTCTCCCTTTTCAGTAGCTACTGCATCGGGGTGTAGGTGGGGGCTACTCCTTTCCCTGGATTGCTCCACTTTACTCTTGATACGTACCTTATAATGCTGAGTGTTAAGCAAGGAGGCATCAAGTACCATTTTTTAAATCTTTGGTATGATTCGACCGGAGATTGAACCCCAGTCTTCCAGGCCATTGGCAAACACTCTACCCACTAGGCCAATGAGCTAGTTTATATATATATATATATATATATATTCAAGCACATTTTGTTAAAGACAATGGAACCCACCCTGTTTGTTTATTATTTCTAATTTTATTTTTTCAAGATTTCAAGTTATTTTTCTAGGTTTGGGATCTAGATGGTAAAGGAGTTGTCCCATATCTTCTGCCTGAAACTACACTAACCCTGACTAAAAGTATGGTCGAAAGCGCTTGGGCTTGAGTCAATCCAAAGACTCAAAAAATCATAATTGATGCCTACTTTCTTAACATTCAGCATTATAAGGTACGGATCGAGGGTAAAATGGTGCAATCCAGGGAAAAGAGTTGGCCTTCGCCTTGGCATTGTAGCTATTGAAATGGGAGACTTCAGGCCACCCTCGACTACGGTCAGCCAACTTACTAACTTATTTACTATATATATATAATGCTAAAATTACCTCTACATCAGAAAAGGTTTACAGTATTTAATACGCAACTATTGAGTCAACTGGGTTTCGATCCCAGCTGCGGGGAGTTACTGTCTAGCCACACTGATGAGTTCTGATAGAACGAAACAGATCTGTCTGTGGATGACTATAGATATATACTCCCCTACCCCCGTAGGGTCGAGTTCTCTAGCGAAGAAGTAATTGTGTTGCCATTAGCGCCTTTGCAAGTCTCTTCGTATTTGAATTGAGATCTCGGCGGCCGTTTGAACGGATGTATGTAAATAATAGTAATTGTGATTCATAACCGTTTAAAAATGTACTTCGTAGCTAATATCTCCTCGTAGCTAAATGGTTAGAAGCTTTGGCTTGGTGTTTCAGTCAACCAGGTTTCAATCCCAGCTGCGGGGAGATACTGTCTAGCCACACTGATGAGTTCTGATAGAACGAAACAGATCTGTCTGTGGATGACTATATATATATATATATATATTCAGTTAGGAAAAATGTAAGGTAGAGTAAAAGCTCACAACTATGAGTTTCACAGCTATGACCATCAGGTGAGGTTGTAATGAACATATCTGAAATATTCAATAACACTATTCTACCCTTTTTATACCCTTTTGGGGATTGTAGGAGTTCTATTGAATATGTCAGTTTTGTGGATTACATACAAGCTGATCTAATGGTCATTGCAGGTCATTGAGTTTTTACCCAACCTTTCATTTTTTATGATTGATAATGTACAGCATCTATATATATATATATATATATATATATATATATATACATTAGATGTATACATATACACATATGCATACATTACATATATATTTATATACATATATATTTATATATATATATATATATATATACATGGATGTATACATATATATATATATAAACATATATATGTATATATATATATATATATATATTAACATATATATATATATATATATAAACATACATATATATACATACATACATACATGTATATATACATACATATATATATATGTATACATAGATACATCTTTATATTAGTACATACATACATACATATATATATGTATGTATGTATGTATATATATTTACAGAAATATATATATATATATATATATATATATTTCTGTGTATATATATATATATATATATAGATATATAATTTTCTGTTGAATATAAAGAGTAATGTTTTTTGTGAAAAACTAGGTTCAAATCTTAGAAGGAGACAGTTTTTTGAATAACGGCCAAAAGCTGAGAAAAGAAAGTTTGCTAATTTCTCCCAGTGTGGGAGATCAATCTTTAAATGTTTTCTTTTTGAAAATAATTATTTGAAATTTCTTTTTTTTAATTTTTGATGTTTTTCCTTTTATTTTTAAATTTTTTTTTTTTTTTTTGTAAATTTTTGGATTTTCTTTTTTTAAAATTTGTTTATTTTCCCTTTATTGAAACCAATCAAAATACAAATAAGAATATCGATTTCCTCGCAAATTGATTTAAGCAGTTTAAAAGGCAAAATGCAAGAGTTATTATCTGATTGAAATCAATAATCAATCATTGGAAAGCGTGGGGGAGAGGGTAATTATTGATAGTATAAGATGGGCCATCACTTCACACCTGTAACTTGCAGTTTTATCTCTGGCAATCTACCAGGTTCCATTCTGAAAGTCGGTTGGCAGCAAATTTTTCATCTTTTGCGGCAACACATCTATCCTGCAAGTAGCAGCAATGAGTAGATTGACTGATAAGCAAAAAACAATTTAATTCTTTCGTGGCGGAATCATTGGCACTGCTAATTTACCCAGTGGGGTGGATGTGGGTGTGGATGTGTGATGGAGCAAATGGGGGTGGAGAGAAAATGCTACGAACAAAAGTGGAGATATTTATGAGAATTAATTAGCTTAACAGGACTATTATGAAATATTTATAATGAAAGTAAATCCGAGAAAGTTATAAAAAAGAAAAAAAAAAAGAAACAATAAAGAAATATTTTAAAAAATAGGGTGTTTTAATTAATTAAAAATGAATTGATATAGAAAGCTGTGAATCAAATATTTGAATGCTAAATTTAACATGAATTATGTCAATATATATATATATATATATATATATATATATATATATATATATATATATATATGTATATATATATATCTCACGCTATATCCAGTAAGTGTCCAGAAGACAATGTGTATGGAATATTTGTACGTAGAATACATGAGGGATTTCATATAATTTTATGGGTGCGCTCAATCTATGGCTATTATTATATATGTCTTTCAGGGTTTCAGATATATATATATATATATATATGGATTAGGTTTTTTAGTATTTATTATATTTGGTTTTACAATATATGTTTTGGCTATTAAGAACTTATTTAGTTCTCATATATATATATATATATATATATATATATTGTCATCCACAGACAGACTGTTTCATTGTATCACAACTTTTCAGTGAGGCTAGATGTGCTGGACACTTCAAGCTGGGATTGAAACCCACATAACTTTACTCAAAACATTGTATCTAACCACTCAGCCATTTTGGTGACAAATGTCAGCACAGGAATTATAACTAATTTGTATTATCTTTTGCTTGTTTACATTTTGTGCAATCGGATACCAGAGGGCTCAATTCCTCATAAGAGATTTGCTTTACGTGGGTGGCAGCCGCTAATTATACATTTATATTTGGAAGTAATTATAGAAATAAATCCTACTGTATAGAGAAAGTAGTAAAAACAATAATTCAAATTTGACGAATTGATTTTTATCATTAAGGGTTTTTCAGACTATTGTATTCATCTTTATTGTTATTTCCACAACGTTTTGGCCTTCTTCAAGTGTTTGTCGAAATTGGCAACCTTCACGGTACTTCGAACTACGTCCTTCATTGAATCCACTGGGGTCGCCTGTTCTGATTCTATTAGGCATAACTGGGTACAAGTGCCCGTGGTGTAATGGTTATCTTCGTAGGAAATAGACATGGTGACACGAGTTCAAATCCTGGACGAGACTAATTGCATTTCACATAGCACTAATACCCTTGGGAAAGGGATGAATCCAATTATTCTCCCTCCAGCTATGGGTAAATAGTAGGGCAGACTAGGTTCTTCAGCCTTGGTGAGGCAACTAGTCTAGGAGAAGGAAAACTCTGAATTCAAACCTGTTAAACTCCGCTAAAAAATTGACCTTGTGTCATATCCTGCCCGAGCGGAGGGGTTGGGTAAATATAATAACTGGGTACAAGTGTTAAGTATTCCTGTATTGTTACATGCCTGCAGTCAGGATTGAACCGGCAACATCCAGATGACTGTCTCCTTAGAAGCTTAGGGAACCAACGCCTATAACCGTTACGCTATGTGTCCTGCTTGATGAATTTATTTTGATGGATAGTCAACTTAAAATGTTTCCATTTTAATAGCCCTCATCAGGATTTTTAGATGGTAAAAAATGTTGTTTTTACATCTTTCTTTTATATACACTTTTTCTCTTGTGATTTCAAAAAAATATACATTGCTGTTTAAACAACATTTTTCATCGTCTTAAAGTCCTGATGAAGATTATTAAAACCGTTATGTTTAATGTTGACCATTCCATCATAATAATTTCATCACTAATGGATAACTTTGTTTTTCTATTTTCTTCATGCTGTCCGATTTATTTCCATTAATTACTTCCATATATATATATAAATGAAACAGTAATAATAGAAATTATGTTTCATGTGCAAACGTTGAAGACAATTTTTTAGCTTGCATGTTAAACATAATTTTTATTATTTTTTCTATTTTTATATTTAAAATAATTCTAAATGAAAAAAAACTTTTACGCAGGCAAAATGTTTTAGTCAAAACACGTGTCGACAATAGATTTTCATTCACACCAACTATATTTCTTTCTTCCTGCGGGTTTTGATTCCAGCTTGAAATGTCCTACATGTCTATCCACACTGAAGAGTTGTGATTCAACGAAATAGTCTGTCTGTGGTTGACAATATATACGCTCCCCCACCCCAGGAGTTGAGCACTCTGCAAAGCTCTTCGTATGAATTGAGCACTCTGGGATCCGGTAAGGCAAAATGTAAACAAACAAAAGACGAGACTGATTGCATTTCACATAGCACTAATACCCTTGGGAAAGGTATGAATCCAATTATTCTCCCTCCAGCTATGGATAAATAGTAGGACAGACTAGGTTCTTCAGCCTTGGTTAGGCAACTAGTCTAGGAGAAGGAAAACTCTGAATTTAAACCTGTTAAACTCCGCTTAAAAATTGACCTTGTGTCATATCCTGCCCGAGCGGAGGGGTTGGTAAATAGGATAAACAAACAAAAGCTATTACATAATATTTTATAATTCCCAAGCTGTTCTATGTCACCAGGTGGCTGAGCGGTATGATACTAAGTCTAACATAAAGTTGGGTGGGTTTCGATCCCAGCTTAAAGCATCCTAGGTGTCTAGCCACACTGAAGAGTTGTGATACAAAACAGTCTGTCTGGATGACAATATATATATACATATATATATAGAGAGAGAGGGAGAGTGAGAAATTGAAAAACAAGGTAATCCAAAGAGAAGAATTTAATGTGAAAGAAAGTCAATGTTATAAGTTTCAGTTTTAATGGACCATCATCAGGACTTGGAAGGATGATATTCGATATAATCCTTACAAATCCTGATGATGGTCGATTAGAACCGAAACATTATAGTGTTGACTTTCTTTCACATTAAATTCTTCTCTTTGGATTACCTTGTTTTTCAATTTTTCTCTGTATTGTCAGATTAATTTACATTATTTGGGGGTGCACCCGTGGTGTAATCGTTAAAGTGCTGGACTGCGGAATCAGAGTAAGCGAGTTCTAGCTGCACTATTACGTTCACTTTTGGCCAAATACCCTTGGGGAAAGGTATGAACTCCCCTTATCCTCCCAGCGAAGGGTTAAATAGTACCACTACTGTTCTAGAAGGATGGCTTTGGCATTAGGTAATCTACGAAGATTGATATGCCATTAAACAAAGAAACCAAACCAAACCAAAACATTTCTGTTACTTACATCTATATATATATATATATATATATATATATATATATATATATATGAGCAAGTTATATAATAATGTGATTTCAAGATATCATGGCTGCTGCTTTTGATCAACAGTTTTGGTTGAAATACAAGTTTATACACGTGCAGCATCTTCCATTCTTATTAGACCTAGCACCATTAGACGGAGGTGCCCGTGGGGTAATGGTTACCGTCCTAGGAAATGGACACGGCGACACGAGTTCAAATCCTGGACGAGACTAATTGCATTTCACATAGCACTAATACCCTTAGGAAAGGTATGAATCCAATTATTCTCCCTCCAGCTATAGGTAAATAGTAGGGCAGACTAGGTTCTTCAGCTTTGGTGAGGCAACTAGTCTAGGAGAAGGAAAACTCTGAATTCAAACCTGTTAAACTCCGCTAAAAATTGACCTTGTGTCACATCCTGCCCGAGCGGAGGGGTTGGTAAATAAGATTAGACTTTTTCTCCTAAATTGTAATTCATCGCAAAAGTAGGAGATTCAAAGAGATGAAGCGTATTAGAAGAAACATGACCCCACACATTCATAATAAATTTCTCAGGGGCTTCTAGCAGTGTAAAATTCTCTTGGATATTTCTGTTAAATTTCAAAATCAACTATTTTGAAAAATATTAATGCTTCATTAACTGTTTATTTTCCTCTTGGTAAATATAGCTTCAGTATAGGTATTTTTTAAACACAACTCGTATTTCAACAAAAATTAATGTTTCATTCATTGTTCAGTTCTGTCTTGGTAAATACAGCTTCAGGATTGGAATTTTTTAAACACAGTTCATATTTTAACAAAAATTAATGTTTCATTCATTGTTTCCTTCTGTCTTGGTAAATACAGCTTCAGTCTCGATACTTTTTCAACACAGCTCATATTTTGAAGAAAATTAACGTTTCATTCATTGTTCATTTCTGTCTTGGTAAATACAGCTTCAGTCTCGATACTCTTTCAACACCGCTTGTATATTTGCATGTCAGGTTTGATAGAGCTGTCAGTCAGATGAGAGTTGCACAGAATGAAAAATGCGATAATCCGTCAGATGTCACATGTAGAAGAACTTCATAGAAAGATCAATGATCCAGAAATTGTTTTTCTTATATATATATATATATATATATGGGGGGGGCGTATTTATCTATTGCTGAAAGAGAAGACGTTCATGCTTTTCCCGAGCACATGAAGTGAAATGCAGTCTCAGCCCAGATTTGAATTCATCCATCAATCCATCTCTCTCTCTCTCTCTCTCTCTCTATATATATATATATATATATATAGATGCATTTATAGCATAAGAGTTATATTAGCAGGAAATGGACACAAGGAGCTGAGATCAAATCCAGGCTGAGGCTATACTTCATTTCAGGCTAATGCCCTTGGGAAACACGTGATGTCTTCCTATTTAGCTATGGCTAAATACCTTGGTAGCAATTTCTCGTCTACTGAAACATATGGAGGAGAAAAGTTTTAGTCTGCTATTGACAGGTGAATAAACAAATGAAAATCTGATTCCTGTGAGGAAATTAGACAGGAATTCTTCTAAGCTGTAGTCAAGTTTGCACCACATTGATTCAAACATAATACATAGAGAAAAAGCTGGATGGGAACGACTAAAAAATACTGCATGCTGTTTCAAACAAATTCTTGAAGCAGAACTACACAAAACAGCAGCTGTATGGCCACCTACCTCCCATCTCACAAATCAACCAGACAAGCAAGACATGCTGAGCCTTGCTGGGAAAGGTAGACTTAAATCATATGCAACATTCTCTTATGGACTTCAACACATGGGCACACAAGATTCGTAAGTTTTGTGTAGACACTGTATGTCATCCAGAGGACTTTCTAAAGATGATAATTGATAGGGATGGATGGTGAAAGAGATTCTTGGGAACTTGTGCTTTTGGCCCATAATGTTATTGATAACCAGACTTGAAGAGGGTAAACTCTTAATTTAAACCAGCTGAACTCTCCAATAATTTTGATCTTATATCACATTGTGTCTGTGGTAGAGGCTTGATTTAGTTGGGTTTTATGGCATATCAACCATTATAGGTTATTTAATGCCTTATCCTTTTTATACATATATATTAAATATACATGCTTTGGTTTGGTTGGGTTTTATGGCATATCAACCATTGGAGGTCATTTAATGCCAAATCCTCTTTATACACATATATATTAAATATATAAGATTTGGGTTTTATGGCATTGTCGGTCATTTAATGCCAAATCCTCTTTAAACATATATATTAAATATATAGGATTTGGTTTGGTTGGGTTTTATGACAGATCAACAATAGAAGGTTATTTAATGCCAAATCCTCTTGATACATATTTATCAAATATATTTCACTCTCTATATCTAATCTATAA
>CAUZXS010004151.1:17500-75000 GCA_963585895.1 Sepioteuthis lessoniana
CACCCTTTCATTGCCATTGCTCCCAGGTCCACTCTGGCCTGGAGTGGTAGCACCTGATAGGGTCGTATGTATGGGTTAATTAGAACTAAACTGCATACTTACGCTAAACTGAATAGCTTGAAATAGAAATGTTTTTGACAATTAAACTGTACTTATGCTAAAGTGAATTGTTTGAAATAAAGTTTTTTATTTGTATAAAAGTGGATTTGGCATTAAATAACCTACACAGATTGATATGCCATAAAACCCAAACAAACAAACAAACATAAAAATAGAAAACTGTATTATTTTTGTACGGAAGAAAATAATGGAGTATATATAATCCAACAATAGGAGAAGGAGAGATTGACACTATTACGTTTCGGTTTTAATTAGCCATCATCAGGAAAGTGGGTGATGATATTAGTGATGTTAAATCAATAATGGATGTTTTGAAAAATTATACAAAAACGTAGGAAAACATATATATCTGGAAAAGTTAGCCATTTTATTTTTATTGTGTGTGTGTGTGTGTGTGTGTGTAAGGTTTGGAAAAAAATCTGATGGTAGACAATATGAAAAATTAGACATATTGGTGCACATTCTCAATGAATAAATCAGGTTTGAGTTGGTCTAGTTTCTTTGTTTAATGGCACATCAACCTTTATGGGTGGTTTGATGACAAAGCCTTTCTTGCAGAAGAGAAAGCAGTGATACTATTTAACCATAGCTGCAGGGAAAAGAGGGTTCATGTCTGATGAATGCATAGGCAAGAAACTGGCAGTTAAACACAGTTGACTCTGCGACTATGCTACCTTAACTTCAATGATACTGAGCCCACTTTACTTATAAATACAGTGAACTACATTATATATATATATATATATATATATATATGTATGTATAAGGTTTGGAATAAAATCTGATGGTAGACAATATGAAAAATTAGACATATTGGTTCACATTCTCAATGAATAAATCAGGTTTGAGTTGGTCTAGTTTCTTTGTTTAATGGCACATCAAACTTTATGGGTGGTTTGATGACAAAGCCTTTCTTGCAGAAGAAAAGCAGTGATACTATTTAACCATAGCTGCAGGGAAAAGAGGGTTCATGTCTGATGAAGGCAGAGGCAAGAAACTGACAGTTACACACAGTTGACTCTGTGACTATGCTACCTTAACTTCAATGATACTGAGCCCACTTTACATATAAATACAGTGAACTACATTATATATATATATATATAGCTGCAGGGAAAAGAGGGTTCATGTCTGATGAATGCATAGGCAAGAAACTGGCAGTTAAACACAGTTGACTCTGCGACTATGCTACCTTAACTTCAATGATACTGAGCCCACTTTACTTATAAATACAGTGAACTACATTATATATATATATATATATATATATATATGTATGTATAAGGTTTGGAATAAAATCTGATGGTAGACAATATGAAAAATTTGATAGACATGTTTCTCTATCAGGATAACTTCTTCAGAAATGGAATCTTATTCTAACAAACAAAATCTACACGTGGTGTCTACCATCCCCTTGGGACATAGAGACATTGTTTTCGTGGAATGAAACTTCATTTCAGAAGACACTACCCTTGTAAGGAAACATGACAATTTAATTTTCCATATTACTTTACTTTATATATACATGTATATATATAAGTGTGTGTGTGTGTGTTCAAAGAGTGTAAGAGTAGTTTCCAGATATTAACAAAGAATGAAAAGTTACTTTTAACAAAATTGTCCCCTTTACATTTAACACCCCGATTCCATTGAGCGTTCCATTGGTTGAAGCACCTCTGAAACTCCCCTTGTAATGTGTACCTTACATCTTAGGAATACACACCACTTTATATATATATTTTGTACAGGCATTTAAAATTGTCGTAGACTCTTGAAAATCCAGTATGTTATTGCTATACATCTTATGAGATGACTGACCAATTTTTATGATTTCAGGTTCAAATGAACAGCTACAATAGCAATTGAAATACGCCCTACTAAAGCCTGATTGTCACAGCTGGTGAATTTCAAAAATGCAATCTGGACGTGATGAAAAACGATATGCAATAAAATTGTGTTTTAAACTTGGAAAAAATGCCACAGAAACGTATGGAATGATTCAGACTGCTTTTGGAGCATCTTGCATGAATCGAGCATCAGTTTTTGAGTGGCATAAGAGATTCAAGAAAGGCAGGGAGTCTGTAAGGGATGATGAGAGGTGTGGGAAGAGAAAGGAAGTTAGCACACCAGAGTTGGTAGGCCAAAGGGTTAGGGTCAGGGCTAGGGTTACTATGTTGAGGTTTTAAGGGAGTTCAGGAAGAGATTCCATCGGAAGTGGTCAGCACTCTTCAAATTGGGTCAGTGGTATTTAACCAGGACAATACACCAGTCCACAATTCCATCCTTGTCACAGACAATTTGACCAAGATGGGCATCAAGACAGTTCCTTACCATCCCTATCGTCCAGACATTGCTCCCTATGACTTTTGGTTATTCCCTAAGCTCAGAGGCTGTCGTTATGAGACAATTGAGGCTGTGACGAAGGTCATTGACACGCTCACACAAGAGGACTTCCATGGGGCCCCCGAGAGGTTGTTGGAACGGTACAAGTGCATTGCAGCTGGAGGAGATTACTTTGAAGGGGACTAAAGTTTCATGTGTGTACTATCAATAAAAGTGCCCACACGAAAAATGTCTGGAAACTTATTTAATGATCCTCATATATATATGTACATATATATATATATGTATATGTAATAACAATAATTGATAAATATATATTAGTTTTTATATATATTTAATATATAAAAAATCTCGTATTTTGGTTTGGCACTCAATTTATTTCGACATGTGGGGTTTGAAGGTTTTTATGAAGGTCAGTGGCTAAGGGCAAGGCTGTGTTGCCGTAAGATATCTGACTCCATATTTTGGTTATATTATTTTACCCCACGTTGACTGGCTGGCGCAATGCCTTGCCCAAAGAAGGTCCATAAGAAATATACAAAAGGAAAAGATAAAAACAGATAAGAGACGAAATCATTTCTTTCATACTTTCCTTTATTTACTTGGTGAATGGACTAACCAACGCTACGTCCCAAAACATAGCGTGGTGTCCAAAACACGAGACAGTAAAATCGGTGTTGTCGGTTCGACGTCACTACCCGAAAAGAGAGGTCGGTTCACAGAAAACCTGAGTATTTATCTCTCTTCACCGGCTCCAAATTCGCCACTCCAAAATCATTCTAATTTTGGCGCGACCGCTTCCCATTGGCTACTTTACATTTTATTATTTTTCTTTTTTCTGATTTTAAACCGGATGGATGCGTGGAGCCTTATGCGTGGCGACGCGTTTATACATTTTGTATCTGGCAGCCGACGAGTCAATATCCGGTTGGGAGTTTTTACTGTTAATTCCTAAATCCCTACAGACACTTAATTTCAACCTGAAGCCCGGACCTTCATTTCCGCCTACCAAAGCTTGTAAGCCGCCAAACCCAGTCTTACTAACAAGCCTAAACTCCACGAGTCTTGCAGCACCAAAAGCAAACCATATTCCATGCTGCGATAAAATCCCTATTTCTAAAAACACCTTTCGACCTTCGCCTTCTTTCTTCTTCATCATCTCCCTTTCAATTCCCTACAAACTTAGCGAGGGGACTAACAACACTAAGCGAGGAAACGACACAACGTAAACACACATACGTTACAACCTATCCTCGCTAACAACAAATTTTCCCTCGCAACTAACAAACCAACATTTCCAGCTGTAGTTTTAGGGTGGATAATCTCCCTGTGTGTTGGACCCGGGATTGAACCAGCGACCTTTAGATTTCAGTCTAAAGTGCTTGTTACACCACTTCTCTCTTTGCGTTCCTCCTCCACTTCCTCCTCTCTCTCTCTCTCTCGCTCGCTCTCTTTTCCACTCTCTCTGTGCTTCTTCCTTCGTTTCTTTTCCCCCTGCTTCTGCTTCTCGCCGAGAAAAAGTCGCCCGAAAAGAAAAACGAGTCGGTTTTTATTTACGTCACCTTACCCATAATCCATTTCCTTAGCCTATAAAAATTCCGGTCGGGCACCTACTCTCTTTTTTTTGGGGGGGGGGGTCCTCGTGGTGTAATGGTTAAAGCGATGCACTGCGGAATCGTAGTACGCGAGTTCGTACTACAGTCGCGCTATTATGTTCACTTTCGGGCAAATACCCTTGGGAAAGGTATGAACCCCTTATTCTCCCTCCAGCTATGGGTAAATAGTAGGACGGACTAGGTTCTTCAGCCTTGGTGAGGCAACTAGTCTAGGAGAAGGAAAACTCTGAATTCAAACCTGTTAAACTCCGCTTAAAAAATTGACCTTGTGTCATATCCTGCCCGAGCGGAGGGGTTGGTAAATAGTACCTACTCTCTTTTTTCCTTTAACGGGCTGAAGGTGGATTATTGAAACAGCGGTGAGTATTTTTCTTTTCTTTTCATTGTATCAAATCACTGACCGGCACGCCAGACACAAACGATTCCTCTTTTGTCGAGAGCTGCCGTTAGTCCCACTTTCATGTCCACACCAGCTAAACTCATCCTACACAAATCCTAGTACAAAATGGTTCCCCCTCGCTAATCAATTATACTCATTTCGTTATCGCTAAAAAATCGAAAAATACAGTCAGACGAATATTTACATTGAGATTTGTATGTGTGTGTTTGTGTGTGTATGTGTGTGTTTGCATAAATTAAATTTGCGTATTACTGTGTGTGGTTGTATTGGAGATTGTGTGTGTGTGTGTGTGTGATGATACATGCATTTTGCCGCGGAATTGAGGTATCTTCTGGCTGTAGCTGTGGTGAAGTGTAACAAAGTCCACAGTAGACAAGGATTTGACCAAATAACTTTTTTTTGTGTATGTATGTGTGTGTGTGTGTGTGTGCGTGTGTGATCCTATTTACCCAACCCCTCTGCTCGGGCAGGATATGACACAAGGTCAATTTTTTTAAGCGAAGTTTAGCAGGTTTGAATTCAGAGTTTTCCTTCTCCTAGACTAGTTGCCTCACCAAGGCTGTAGAACCTAGTCTGCCCTAGTAGCTGGAGGGAGAATAATTGGATTAATACCTTTCCCAAGGGTATTAGTGCTATGTGAAATGCAATCAGTCTTGCCAAGGAATTGAACTCGGATCGCCGTGTCCATATCCTGTGACGATAACCATTACACCACGGGCACCTCCTTTTTTCCCAACCCCTCCGCTCGGGTAGGATATGACACAAGGTCTATTTTTTAAGCAGGGTTTAAGAGGTTTGAATTCAGAGTTTTCCTTCTCCTAGACTAGTTGCCTTACCAAGGCTGAAGAAACAGTCTGCCCTACTATTTACCCATAGCTGGAGGGAGAATAATTGGATTCATACCTTTCCCAAAGGTATTAGTGCAATGTGAAATGCAATCGGTCCAGTATTTGAACTCGTGTCGCCGTGTCCAATTCCTGCGACGATAACCATTACACCACGGGCACCTCCTTTGTGTGTGTGTGTGTGTGTGTGTGTGTGTGTGTGTGTGTGTGTGTGTGTCGTGATGATTTTAACTAAGGAATGAATTATCGTCATCATTTCATTTTGAAGAAAATAAACTTTTGATTTGAAAGTATAATAGGCGAAAATGTAAGAAAAGGTCTGAAAGGTAAGAATGAGTGAGGTGGTGATATACTATAAAAGTATTATGCAATATTAGTATTTTATGTTCTTTTGTGTTAGATTGCAAAAATAATTTGTTTTAGCTGTCTATGCTGTGTTAATGTTATATTACGTAGCGATAGAGTGTTTGCCAATGGACCTGGAGACAGGGGTTCAATCTCAGGTCGCGTCATACCAAAGACTAAAAAAATGGTACTTGATACCTCCTTGCTTAACATTCAGTATTATAAGGTACGTATCAAGGGTAAAGTTGAGCAATCCAGGGAAAGGAGTAGCGCCGTCCCCTACACCTCAGTGTAGTAGCTATTGAAAAGGGAGCTTTCGGGTAGCCCTCGACTACGGTCGCCAACTTTGCTTACTTTTATTGTAATATATGAACATCGATTGATAAAATCAGAGAAAACAGCTTCGAGCTGACAAATAAAAGAAGCAGAAGATGCCCCGCAAAAACAATTACCGACGCCGACTACGCCGATGACATAGCGATACTGGCAAATACACCCAACCAAGCCGAAACACTACTGTATAGTTTGGAACGAGCAGCCGCAGGCATAGGCCTCTATGTCAATGCACACAAAACGGAATATATGTGTTATAATCAAACAGGTGACATCTCCAGAATAGACGGAACCCCTCTTAAACTAGTAGACAAATTCACTTACCTAGGAAGCAGCGTCTCATCAACCGAAAAGGACATCGACACGAGGTTAACGAAAGCATGGACAGCTATCAATAGGCTATCGATTATATGGAAATCAGACCTAACCGATAAAATGAAACACAGTTTCTTCCAGGTAGCTGTCGTATCGATACTGCTGTATGGATGCATCACTTGGACGCTAACAAAACGGCTGGAGAAGAAGCGAGACGGCAATTACACAAGAATGCTGCGAGCAATATTGAACAAGTCCTGGCGGCAACACCCCACAAGGCACCAACTATACGGCCACCTGCCTCCTATCACGAAAACTATCCAAGTTAGACGAACCAGACATGCAGGACACTGCTGGAGAAGCAGGGACGAGCTCATAAGTGATGTACTCTTATGGACCCCCACATATAGCCGGGCAAAAGCAGGACGACCAGCTTGAACATACATACAGCAGCTATGTGAAGATACGGGATGTAGCCCTGAAGACCTGCCAGAGGCGATGAACGATTGGGAAAAGTGGCGAGAGAGGGTCAGGGATATCCGAGCTACCAGCACGACATGATGATGATGATTGTATGTACGTAAGGAATATAATTAAGACGTTGGAATAAATGCTTGTATTAGCTGTGTTGTACTAACGTTATTTTTTTAATATATGTATTCACGTGTGCGTGTGTGTGTGTGTATGTGGTGATGATTTTAACTAAGGAAAGCACTGTCATCATATTTGTAAGGATAATAGGCGAAATTGTATGGTGGGTCTAAAACGCTAGAATGAGTGAAGCGGGAATATACTATGGAGTATTATGTGATATTAGTATTTAATGTTGGAATATGTTTTGTGTTAGATTGCTAGAAGAATTTACTGACTACAGTGGGCTAGTGGGTAGAGTGTTCGTCAATGGTCTGGGAGACCTAGGTTGGTTCAATCCCAGGTCGCATCATACCAAAGGCTTTAAAAATGGTACTTGATACCTCCTTGCTTAACACTCAGCATTATAAGGTACGTATCAAGGGGAAAGTGGAGCAATCCGGGAAAGGAGTAGCGCCCTCTCCTACACTTCGCTGTAGTAGCTATTGAAAAGGGAGCCTTCTGGTCGCCCTCGACTACGGTTGACAACTTAACTTTTTTACTTATGTACATGTTATTGTAATCTATAGTTGTATGTATGTAATGAATATGGTGAATATATTGCATTAAGACGTTGCAATAATAGTATGCATTGGCCATGTCGTGGTGTGAATAGTGATGATTTTAATTTAAGGGCAAATTATCATCATCATTGCATTATTAAGCAAATGAATTTTTGGATTTGACGAGTAAATATGTTTAACGAAAATGTATGCTGCGTCTGGAACGTAAGGATGATAGTTGAGGGGGGAATATCATAGTGTACAGAAAAGTTATATCATATTGTGATATATTATGAGGTATTACGTGATACTAGTATTATGGTGGGATATGTTCTGTGTTAGATTACAATAAATTTGTATTAGCTATGTTGCGTTAATGATATATTGAGTATACGTTATTGTAATCTATGATGGTATGTGCGTACGGGATATGCTAAATATACAGGCATATTTCTAACATTCATGAAAACATATCTAACATTATGACAACAGGTGATGAGGGTGCTCGGAGATGGATAAAGGTTTAATGGCGGAAAATGGTACTTACAGTGCGTCGGGTGTGTTGTAGGGTTATTCGTGAAGGGGTTTGAAGGCTTTTTAGTTATGGAGGCGCTATAGGTAAAGTGGCTGAGTTATGTGATAGATGTTTGTTCTCATGTCGGCATTTGGATAGAATTTCTGATTTTTGTTTAGCAGGGTGTTTTGTGATGAGTGGGTAATGATTGCTAGTTTCTCATGGAGACAAAGAGAGCATTTTTTTATGTCTTGCTGTAGATGGGTGCTAGTTTTAGTATTTCCCAGGTGATGGTAGGTGAGATGTTTATGTCCTTTGTGCTCTCCATTAAGAAGATATTCGTTAAGTTTAGGTGGGAGGTGTTTTGAATTAGCCATAGCATTTTGGGTCTTAGGTATTAGTTTATTTAGTTATTGATGTGCCAACCCACTATCTATCAATCTATGTCAGTTTGTTCATATCTATCTATCTCAGCCTGTTCATATTTATCTATCTATCTATGTCAGTTAGTTCATATCTATCTATCTATCTATCTCAGTTAGTTCATATCTATCTATCTATCTATCTATCTATCTATCTATCTATCTATCTCAGCCCGTTCAGATCTATCTATCTATCTATCGCAGCCTGTTCATATTTATCTATCTATGTCAGTTAGTTCATATCTATCTATCTATCTATCTATCTATCTCAGCCTGTTCAGATCTATCTATCTATCTATCTATCTATCTATCTATCTATCTATCTCAGCCTGTTCAGATCTATCTATCTATCTATCTATCTATCTATCTATCTATCTATCTCAGCCTGTTCAGATCTATCTATCTATCTATCTCAGCCTGTTCAAATCTATCTATCTATCTATCTATCTATCTATCTCAGCCTGTTCAGATCTATCTATCTATCTATCTCAGCCTGTTCATATCTATTTATCTATCTATCTATCTCAGCCTGTTCAGATCTATCTATCTATCTCAGCCTGTTCAGATCTATCTATCTATCTCAGCCTGTTCATATCTATCTATCTATCTATCTATCTATCTATCTATCTATCTATCTATCTATCTGTCACAGCCTGTTCATATTTATCTATCTATCTATGTGTGTGTATTTGTCTATTTCTATCTCTCTTACTATCTATCAATATTTCTTTCTCTCTTTCTTTTTGTTTATCTCTCTATTAATGTATCTATCTATCTATCTATCTATCTAAGATAGAACAAGTACATATAAGAATAAATAAAACTACATATATAAAGTTTGGTTTGGTTGCTTTGTTTAAAGGCATATCAACCTTTGTAGATTATTTAATGCCAAAGCCATCTTTTGTAGAAGAACGGTAGTAATACTTATTCAATCCATAACTGGGGAGATAAGGAGGTTCATACTTTTCTCAAAGAATGAACCTCCTTATCTGAAAGTGAATATAATCGTGCTACTGGAGTTTAATCTCGCTTACTACAATGTCACAATGGACACGGCGACACGGGTTCAAATCCTGGTCGAGGCTGATTGCATTTCACATAGCACTGATACCCTTGGGAAAGGTAGGAATCCAATTATTCTCTCTCTAGCTATGGGTAAATTGTAGGACAGACTAGGTTCTTCAGCCTTGATGGGGCAACTAGTCTAGGAGAAGGAAAACTCTGAATTCAAACCTGTTAAACTCTGCTTAAAAACTGACCTTGTGTCATATCCTCCCCGAGCGGAGGGGTTGGTAAATATATACTACAATGTCACATGTTAGCCACCTAGCCACAAGGAAACTCTTACATATATTCTTTTCAAACTATCTAACTATCAATGTATATATATATATATAGATGTGGGTTGACACTTAAAAAAACTCAATAAACAAATGCCTAAGTTAAATAACTGTCACAAAGTGATATGATTAATTCAAAACCCAATATTAGCGGGAGATGTCCTCGTGGTTTAATGGTTAAAGCGCTGGACTGCGGAGTCGTTGTAAGCGAGTTTGACTCCAATCACCCTATAACGTTTACCCTCTTATCCTCCCGGCTATGAGTTCAATAGTAACACAACTGTATTAAACTGAATTGGCTGAAATAAAACTGTTTATATGCATAAAAATGGATTCGGCATTAAATAACCTTCAATGGTTGATATGCCATAAAAAACAAACCAAACCAAATCACAATATTAGCTTGGCTCACTCTTCCCCCAGTAGCGGCCGTATCTGTTAACAGCAGTCTATATAGAAGCACCAAATGGACTTATCAACCCACGACTAAAAACACCGATTAATGGACATATCAACCCCAAAAACGACTAGTAAATTTAAACGCCTGATTTTGGAGAAACGACGGTTCTTAAATGGTCCAGGAAGACATTCCTCGGTTCAGAGTAGCCGTGCGAAACCTAAACAAAATAAAGTTGAAATTCAAAAGGTATCTCCTCTCTCTGCTTTTCTTCCTTTTCTTCCTTTGCAGCCTTCACGGACAAGAAGACGCCAGAGAATTAAAATAGGGTAAGAAGAAACTAATGGAGTCAGTTATCAATAAACGACAATAACAAAAATCTTCATTAGCCCCACAGGATTAGCTTTTTTTGAATCTGTTAAATTTTGTTTTGAAAATCACATTCGGAGATTCATTGTAATTTCAAACACTTTTAAAAAACCAGATGATTTTTCGGCGATAATGAGATCCATTTAATTTAATCTTTAATTAGACTTAATTATCGTTAATTGCATCTGCAATTTCTTTAAGTGGCTACTAATTTGGTTTGGTTTGGTTTGGTTTCTAGGTTTAATGGTATATCAACCTTTGTGGGTTAATTAATGTCAAAGCCATTGTTGTAAAGAACAGTGAAAGTACTATTTAACCCATGGCTAGGGGAATAAGAACAGAAGTGACCATTATAGAGTTCGAACTCACTTACAACAATGTCGCAGTCCAGCACGTTAGCCACTATGCAACAGGGACTCCCCCTTTTCATATCATCATCATGGGCTACTAGCACAGATTTCCCAGACTCTCTATTTCTCTCTCTCCCTCCCTCTCTCTCTCTCTCTCTCTCGCCATTCTTCTCAATCATTCATCGTTTCCGGCAAGCCGTACAGAAGGGTCCATAGGAGAACGTCAGTGATGAGTTCCTACCTTATCATATACAAAAACAGATATTTTTGAGAATTAATTTTTTATTGCAGACTTTTGTCGTCATCTTGGTAGTTTTTTGTTGTTTTTCTCATTATGTTTCGGCCAAATTTCACCTCTGGCCTTCTTCAGATGATTAACCGCAACCTCGGATAGGAATGCTGAGTCTATCCGCTGCGCCACGGGCAGCGGATAGAGGCGTTGAGTCTCTACGGTTCCAGGTGAGCATTGTCAGAAGGTAGCGGTTTCAATTCCTACCCAAGCCGGACAGAGGGTTACTTGGTCAAAAACGTGGTGCGATAGACAACAACCATGGAAGGCAGTAATTACTAGGGATACGGTTACAAGTTAGGTTAGGTTTTGAAAATTAAATCAGTCAAATGGGATTCGTTATTGTCTACACACTGTCGAAGGTGTTCACGAAAGTTGTCTATAACTCGGCGTGTTATTTCATGTGGAATGGCAGTAATTTTTTGACGAATTGCATCTTTAAGTTGTTCAATAGATAGAGAGCGATTACTGTATACCTTTGACTTGAGGTATCCCCAGAGAAAAGAATTGCACGGATTTAAATCAGGTGTGTCAGATCATTTTGCCTGACCCTGTATATTAAACCGTTTCTTCTGGATAGAAATAGGGGGATCAGTTAATTGCGTAAAATATTAACAAAACTACAAAACTAAACCCTTCTGGCAACTGGTAATATATTAAACCATTTCTTCTAGACAGAAATTGGGGGATCGGTTTAGTAATTATATAATAACAAAATTGAACACATCTGGCCACTTGCCTAATCGGTTAGGGCTGTACAATACACCGACTGCTTCCCTACTGAGGGATAAGATCCCCACCACAACTAGTGTCCAGCATATGAGACAAAACGATCTGATGGTGAGGTTCCAGTAATGCTGGGGCTTTGGGGAATGTGGAGTACCTCTTCATTGCAATCACTCCGAGGTCCACTGAAGTCCGGAGAGGTAGCACCTTATAGGGTCCTATCTATGGATCAAAAAGAACTAAACTGTGTACTTATGCTAAACGGAATTGATTGAAATAGAAGTGTTTATATGCATAAAAATGTATTTGGTGCTAAATAACCCACAATGGTTGATGTGCCATAAAGCTAAACCAAAACAAACTTCCGGCAATTAGTAATAAATTAAACCATTTCTAATGGACTCAAATTGATGGAACAGTTTAGTAATTATAGGTAAGTAAAGTTGGCGACCGTAGTCGAGGGCGACTAGAAGGCTCCCTTTTCAATAGCTACTACACCGATGTGTTGGGGATGGCGCTATTCCTTTCCCTGGATTGCTCCACTTACCCTTGATACGTACCTTAAATTGTTGACTGTTTTTTAACCCTTCTGCCAACTTTTGTACTGAACATAAATTGGGAGATCGTAGCAGTGATTATATAATATCAAAATTGAACCCTTCTAGCCACGAGTAACATATTAGACTATTTCTACTGGACATAAATTAGGGGATCGCTTAAGCAATAATGTAATTAAAAAAATGAACCCTTCTGACTACCTGTGACATATTAGACCTTTTGTACTGGACCTAAATTGGGAGATCGTATCAGTGATTATATAATATCAAAATTGAACCCTTCTAGCCACTAGTAACATATTAGACTATTTCTACTGGACATAAATTGGGGGATCGCTTAAGCAATAATATAATTAAAAAAATGAACCCTTCTGACTACCTTTTGTACTGGGCATAAATTGGGAGATCGGATCAGTGTTTATATAATATCAAAATTGAACCTTTCTAGCCACTAGTAACATATTAGACCATTTCTACTGGATGTAAATTGGGGGATCGACTTATCATGATAAAAATGAACCCTCCTGGCCACTAGTAGTAAATAAGACCTTTTCTACTGGATATAAAATGAGTGATCAGTGTAATACTTGAATAATAAAAAACTCAACCCTTCTGACCACCAGTTGTTTATTAGAGATTTTATATTGGACATAAAGCGGGGGATTAGTTTAGAACTTAAATAATTACAAAACTGAACTTTGGAGGCTACAAGTAATTTCTGAGACTTTTTTTTTCTTTTGCGCACAATATGATATAGTCAATTTAATAACAAAACTGACGCTTGGTGGTCACTTGGCTCTTTTTATTTGACTTTTCAGACAACATAAAGTAGTCTATCATTTTAGTACTAGAATCATGTCAATCAAAACCAACTTTGTACGAAGCGGAGCTAAAATCCAAATATGACGATGGAAACATTTTGACGGAGGCCATAAGAGTGGTCGGTAATTTTGTTGGGAGATATAATCTTATTGCAAATTGATCATCGACAGAAAAGAAATAACGGTTGTCCATCGATAAAAATCATTTAAGACAATAATTGACAAAAGATCTGGAAAAGTACCCAAGGGAAGCACAGTGTTATAGCGTTTTTTTTTAATCAATAGGGCCCTTTACAGGAAGTCGGCGAAGTGAAAAGCATTATGGGTAAATTTGTGCCTCCTTCCTATGCAGCCATTAAGAATTCTTATTTGATATTAAAAACTTAGAGGAATATTCTAATTCAATTATTACACACAAAAATGGTGTATCATATCACGAAGCAATTAATTGTTGTGTAGACATTGTAATATCAATCACAACAGTAATAGAAATACATATACAAATATTATATTCAGTATCATAACGGCACAATAATAAAGACGCACGCAGGAAGACTTCTTTAACAAAATATTTACCTCTCACTTTATTTGTAACGTTTGCGTGAGAGAGAGAGTTGGAGACCGAACAGAACTGCAATATTTTGACCCCCACTCTTATGGCCGTCAACGTTGTGTCTTTCTCGTTCTCCAGATGCTCAACCGGAGGCCCAGAAGCCCACTCTGCTGGGTGATGGCTTTCTTTACTGCATCTTATCAGCAACTTCCCTGGACCCCAACTCATCAGAGCTCCAAGGCCCCTTCGGCCTGATGTAGCTTTCCTTACCACATCTCATCTATAACTCCATCCGATCTCTAACTGCAACTTCTGTCTTGACTGAGTTATAAAATAGTCCAACGCCCACTCAATCGCATACTCGATCTTTGGAATGGCATGATTGATCGTCATCCAGCGGAAATAACTGTCATGCAGTTCACAGGTCACTCTCTTCCGGTGCATCAGTCTATGAGCGTACCATGGGAATTTTTTTAAACTCGTCCCATTTCATCAGCCAATTTCCGCCCACACGATTTCCTCTCATAGCTGCCATTAGAATGTGTCACTTCCTTCCGGTGCATCACCTTAGAATGACATTTTTTGCCGGGTCGAAGGCCAAAATATAACACAAATACAGGCGGACTCTTTCGTTTCGGATACGAACGGGTTTATTAATTTCTGGCTTTGGTCCTTGGCGACACGAGGACCGAGACACAATTCTTAAAAGCCTATGCTAACCATACTATGCAGACCCCACCCCAAAGCGAGGCGCATCTTGTGATGTTTAAGATCTAAATCCATCTCTGCCGGTCGAGATACAAAAAACTGAACGCCTCAACGGTAGAAAACTCAACTGCACCTTCAACGGTCGAATACTCAACTACTGTCTTTTCAAAATCCTCAAATTTTCAGGACCATCTCTTCAGGGCAATACGTCATCCACACTCCAGCCCCATTTCCTCTCTGGGGTTTATTCTGACAGATGATGATTGTTATATCATTTCCGCGAGGGCGTAAAACTGCAGCATCTGACTATGGCATCTGGACTAAGAGACACGAAGTAGTTCAAAGCCTTACTGAACCAAATCATCATCATCATCATGTCGTGCCGCCAGCACGGATATCCCTGACCATCTGTCGCCACTTCTCCCTATCATTCATCGCCTCTGGCAGGTCTTTAGGGTTACATCCTGTGTCCTCACATAGCTGCTGTATGTAAGTTCGAGCTGGTCGTCCTGCTTTTGCTTGGCCATATGTGGGGGTCCATAGGAGTACATCACTTATAAGCTCGTCTCTGCTTCTTCAGCAGTGTCCTGCGTGTCTGGTTCGTCTAACTTGTATAGTTTTCGTGATAGGAGGCAAGTGGCCGTATAGTTGGTGTCTTGTGGGGTGTTGTCGCCAGGATTGTTCAGTATTGCTCTCAACATTCTTGTGTAATTGTCGTCTAGCTTCTTCTTCAGCTGTTTAGTTAGCGTCCAAGTAGTGGCCGTATAGTTGATGCCTTGTGAAGTGTTGCCGCCAGGACTTGTTCAGTATTGCTCTCAACATTCTTGTGTAATTGTCGTCTAGCTTCTTCTCCAGCCGTTTAGTTAGCGTCTATGTAGTGCATGTATATAGCAGTATCGATACAACCGCTGCCGGGAAGAAACTGCGTTTCATTTTATCGGTCAGGTCTGATTTCCATATGATCGATAGCCTATCGTTAGCTGTCCATGCCTTCGTTAGTCGCGTGTCGATGTCCTTTTCGGTTGATGAGACGCTACTTAAATAATAAAATATAATTAAGGAAAAATGATTGATATAAAAAATCATTACCTTAATTATATAACATACTCACACATACACAAATAACGATATGAAGGTATTTGGTTGTACTGAAAATAATGTTTGATTCTTGTATAAAGTGTTGAAATTCTGTTTTAACATATTACAGTAATTGTAGTTGCATGAAAAATTCCCACATGATTTAACAGTCTTCGTTGTTAGTTTTTATCACTTCTTTCAGAATTTGATTTTGAAGGTTATATGAAGGTTTTATAAGGAACCCCACAAGACACCAACTATTCAGCCACTTGCCTCCCATCACGAAAACTATACAAGTTAGACGAACCAGACACGCAGGACACTGCTGGAGAAGCAAGGACGAACTCATCAGTGACGTACTCCTATGGACCCCCGCATATAGCCAAGCAAAAGCAGGACGACCAGCTTGAACATACATACAGCAGCTATGTGAGGATAAGGGATGTAACCCTGAAGACCTGCCAAAAGCGATGAATGATAAGGAGAAGTGGCGAGAGAGGGTCAGAGATATCTGTGCTGGCGGCACGACATGATGATGATGATGATGATGATAAGGAAAAAAGAAATGATGTATTGTTGGATTATGGAGTAGACTTCCACAGTTCTTTTGTTTATTCTACATTTCCCCTCTCACCTCCACGAGTAGGCCGGGTTGTATGAGAGGTGTATCTCTCTTTTAGGCCTGGTTTGTTGTGTGGTAGTAACGTAGAGAGAGCTCGGGGAATACTTGATCGAAGGCGTGGGGATATATGTGTGGTTTGTTGTTGGGTTTGATTGCTATGTATGTGCTATTACAGGGAGACAGTGGGAGATGCAGGAATGTAGTATTGCTTGATGGAATTGTTGGTTCTAGTGTTGCACTTGGTATTGGGGTTGGTGCAGGCTTGAGTTCGCACTTTCTGAGGAAACGGTGGTTCCTAAGTGTGATCCTTCCGGATCCGTTAACCCTGATTCGGTATTGTCGATCTGGTAGGGAACTGATGATTTTGCCCGTTGTATTCCATCTGTGATTGATTGGACTTTGGATGGCTACGGTGTCGCCATCTTGTAATGGTGGAAGGTTGTGGGTATATTGGGTATATTTATTGTATCTCTCAACTATTTTTGCATTGCGGTGGTGGAGCATTTCCTCGCGGCGTTGCGCCGCTGATACCCATTCAGGATGAGGCTTGTAGAGGATTGGCTGTGGAGGAATGGAGTCACGTAGTCGACGGTGAAGTAATAATTGTGCCGGTGATAGGCCAATGCTTTGGATTGGAGTATTCTGGTACTGCAAGATGGCCCGGGCAACATTGTCATTGTCCAAGGAACCCTGGGGACCTGTGTTTCCTTTCACAATCCTCTTTGCAGTTTTTACTGCAAGCTCTGCCTGGCCATTAGATTGGGGATACGCAACAGAGGATAATCTATGCCCAACACACCACGTTTTCAGAAATTCTTGAAACGTGCTGGAAGTGAAAGGTGGGCTGCCATCGGTGCTGAGTTCTTCTGGGGCACCATAGGTTTGAAACAGTTGTCGGCAAATGGACATCAATTTGGTTGAAATGGCGTGACCTGATTCTAGGCGGTATAAAATGAGCCAGTCAGTTAGCCATGTTGGATTATGGATGGTTTGGTTTGTTTGGTTTTATGGCATATCAACCTTTGTAGGTTATTTAACGCCAAATCCATTTTTATGTAAATAATCTCTTCTATTGAAAACAGTTCAGTTTAGCATAAGTACACAGTTTGATTGTCAAAACTATTTCCATTTCAGACTATTCAAGCAGTTATATGTAATAATTCAGTTAAGTGTAAATACAGTTTTAATGTCGAAAAACAGTTCTATTTCAAATAATTCAGTTAAGTATAAGCACGCAATTTAAATGTGAGTATGGTTTAATTGTCAAAAACGTTTCTATTTCAAGCTATTCAGTTTACTCAATTCATTTTAGCATAAGTATGCTGTTAGTTCTATTTAACCCATAGATAGGGCCCGAGTGGACCTGGGAGCGATGGCAATGAACTATTCAAGTAGTTATATGTAATAATTCAGTTAAGTGTAAATACAGTTTTAATGTTGAAAAACAGTTCTATTTCAAATAATTCAGTTAAGCATAAGCATGCAGTTTAAGTGTAAGTACGGTTTAATTGTCAGAAACACTTCTGGGAGCGATGGCAATGAAGGGGTACTCCGCATTCCCCAAAGCTCCAGCACTGCTGGAACCACACCATCAGATTGTTTAGTGTCATATCCAGGACACTCGTTGGGGGGGTCTTACCCCTCTGCAAAGAAGCAGTCGGTGTATTCTACAGCCCCAGCCGACTGGGCAATTGGATTATGGAGTAGACTTCTACAGTTCTTTTGTTTATTCTACACGTATTTGCTTTTTTTTTTGCATTTATTCAAGCTTAATCATAATTTTGTTTCATGAAAATGCTTAGTCACTTGTTTCCCGGATGATAGTGCAGAGGTTTACTGAGTTGGAATGTGAGACTTTGCCACATCCACCATATTTTCCTGATTTCTCACCCACTGACTCCTAATTTTTTCAAGCATCTGGACATTTTTCTATACCAAAAAACACTCTGTTCTACAGAAATAGAGACTGCATTTAAAGATTTCTTCGCATTAAAACTTTTAAAGTTTCATCGAAAAGACACAAATAACTTAGTTAAAACATGGCAGAAATGCACAGATATTCGAGGATCATATTTTGACTGATTAAAGCATTGTATTCATTAAATGAAGAAAAAATCATTTCTAAAATCGGACGAGATTTACCGTACAACATAATGGATAGGTACACATAAAAATATATTTATACGTACAGATATATATAAATAGATAGATACTGATTTAAATATATGATATATATGATATTAAGATATATATCATATATATATATATATATATATATATACGTGCAGACTAAAATATATGTATACATGCAGATTTATATATATATTTTTGTATCATTGTACCGGCTCATTGGCCCAGTGGGTAGAGTGTTTGCCAATGATCGCGTCATCCCCAAAACTTTTAAAATGGTATTTGATATCTCCTTGCTTAACACTCAGCATTATAAGGTACGTATCGAGGGTAAAGTGGAGCAATCCAGGGTAAGGAGTAGCGCCCTCCCCTACACCTTGGTGTAGTAGCTATTGAAAAGGGAGCCTTCTGGTCGCCCTCGACTAAAGGGAGACAACTTTACTTTACTTATTTATATATATAGGTATTATTCGGTCCAGTTCAACCAGAGTTGGGAGTAATTCCTTCAGGACAAGAAAATCATTCAAGAGCTGAACATTTAAATTTTCCTGGTAGGTAAATAAAAAACGGAAATTCAATAAAACGAGGAGGTAACTCTTCAACTCTCTCCATCCCCCTCCCCCCGTGTCTATTCTGTTTTATTTATCCATGAGATCTGAAGAAGTCCTGTTATATATTTCTTCGTGTTTTTGGTTCACACCAGAAACGCAAAACAGGATGGAAATTAATTTATAATCTTAAAATAACCGGTCTTTGGTTTTTTCTTTAAAGAAATTATATATATATATATATATATACCAAACGGAAAAATGTGGGATTAAAAAATCGAAAGATGTCTGCTTCTCTGTCTGTTTATCTACCTGTCTTTTTATCTCTCTACTTATATATATATATATATATATATAATAAAAATAAGTGGAAAACTGGATAAATCAAACACTTACAATGGGTTTAGTATTAATATTTCGTTCTTTATTTCTTCAGACTGAAAATAACCCCAACCACCATCACTCAAATCTATATCTATTTCCCTCCCTTTTTTCTCCTTTGTCCGTCTCTTATTTTTAGACCCTCTCCCTCCTTTTATACCTTCTTACATTTTCATTAGTTTATCTATTTCCCCCATTATTTTATCTATTTCCCCCATGTGGAAAACAATTTTTAGTCTGAAGAAGTTCTTCCTTGAATAAAGAACGAAATATCACTACTAAACTCGTTGTAAGTGTTTGATTTAGCCACTTTTCAACTTATTCTTATCATCTTGTCAGTATACGTGTGTGTATGAATGTGTGTGTTTAGTTTTTTTCTCTTTTTATTGAATTTTTCCCGCATATCAGTTTGTGTAATATTTTTTATTCACAAATTGTATTATCAGTTTTTTTTTTCTCATTGCCAGAATTATAGTATTGGTATAAAAATAAAAATTGTATGTGTACATATATATATATATATAACGGAGGTACCCGTGATAAAATGATTAATGCCGTCGGAAACGGACAAGGTGCTCTAAGTTTAAAGCATTAATACCCTTGGGAAAGATATGAATCCAATTATTCTCCTTTCAGCTATGAATAAATAGTAGGGCAGAAGTAGATCTTTAACATTGGTATGCCAACCAGTCTAGGAGAACGGAAACTCTGAATTTAAATCTGTTAAACTCCACCTCAAACTTTGACCTTGTGTAACATCCTGCTCGTACCGAGGGGTTGGTAAATATGTATATATTGCAATTTACTGAGCGTTTTTTGCTCAGATGTGGCACAAGGTCGTATGAATGGGCCACCCAATGAGATGAACTCACTCGTGAAGGTTTGATAGTCTAGCTTGACTAAACATTATACCACCCAATGTACCCGTAAATATGTTTATACTGATCTCAGATGTTGGGTTTACTTTGATTTGTTGGATGATATATATGCTGCTTTTGCTTACAGGAAACCAGAAAATTGTGAGGGGAGAACTAATGTCCTCATAAACTGTTATTATACTTCATACACGCCAGATCTCCAGAACTGGTGCCTCAATACCATATGGAGTTTAGTGTCAAACCCAAGAAGCACGGGGGTGGTCCTCATGGTGTAATGGTTAAAGCGATGGACTGCGGAATAGTAGTAAGCGAGTTCGTACTTCAGTCGCGCTATTACGTTCACTTTCGGGCAAATACCCTTGGGAAAGGTATGAACCCCCTTATTCCCCCAGCTATGGGTTAAATAGTACCACTACTGTTCTTCTAGGAGAATGGCTTTGGCATTAAATAACCTAAAAAGAGTTCATATGTCATTAAAAAAAGAAACCAAACCAAACCATCCAGTCGCTCTGTTACGTTCACTTTCGGGCAAATACCCTTGGGAAAGGTATGAACCCCCTTATCCTCCCAGCTATGGGTTAAATAGTACCATTACTGTTCTTCTGGGAGAATGGCTTTGGCATTAAATAACCTACAAAAGGTTGATATGCCATTAAACAAAGAAACCAACCAAGAAGCACTTTTTTAGAGGGGGTCATCTTTCTACAAGGGATGCAGTCAGCATCTTTCCCGCTAATAGGACTATAATTGAGATCTCAATTTCTTTCTAATATTCAATAACTAGAGAGTCATTTCACCTGGTTTGGTTCGATTTGGTTTGGTTTTATGGCATATCAAGCATTATTGGTTATTTAATGCCAAATCCGGTTTTTAAATATAGATAACATATGATTCGTAAACACATTCTTTAGAACCACACAGGTAAATGATCAAACAGTTCTATTTCTAACAATTTAATTTAGCATGTCATTTGTTTGCACTCAGTTTAAATGTCAAACAGTTCTATTTAATCCAGAGATAGCACCCTATCAGGTGTTACCACTTCGGATCAGTGTAGACCTGGGAGCGATGGCAATGAAGGAGTAATCCATATTCCCCAAAGCTCCAGCTTTACTGGAGTCTCTCCATCAGATGGTTTAGTGTCATATCCAGGACACTCGTTGGTGGGGTCTTATCTATCTGTAGAGATGCAGTCGGTATATTCTACAGCCTCAGCTATGGAATTAGTTGACCTGAGTTCAAATCCTCAAGAAACCTGTTTACGTTTCACTTCATGCTAATTCGATTAGGAAAGGCATGAATCCAACCGTTCTTCTCTTCAGCTATGTGTAGATAGAAAGGTAGACAGACGTACTTTAGTTTTAGCCGGGAAACCAATCTAGGAAAATGAAAACAAAGTTTAAAAAAACCGTTTAGCTCCGCTTAAAAAATAACCTTTTGTCCCATCCCACCGAGCAAAGGTGTTGGGTAAATTTACAAGCAAAGGTGTATCTCATGAGGTTATAACAATCTTTCTACCAAGCTTCTGCGATATGGTTAGGATTTGAAATAGCACTCTCAAAATTCCCCTCGTAAAATATCTGATGATTAAACATACAACAAAAGATTATGTATTACATTGTAATAGTCCTTATTTCTGTCCGAAGGAAAACATGCTTGCGATCTGTTTAAAAACTGGGGAGGCAACTATCTATCCAGTCATCGTAAATAACTGCATTGCTGGTTGGAAATTGGCTCGGACAGCAGGAAGAAAATGCGCAGACAGCAATTCCAGATTGTTTTTCCCTACTGCGTATGAAGCAAGTCGGACAGCCTTGTTCAGTCATCCTCCATCCGAATACTGACACAGAATATTCTTTGCCCTGCCGATACATTATTGATATGATTTGTCCGAGGGATTTTCGAGGAACGGACTCCTTCAGAAAGAATATCAACTATTAAAACGGTTGATCACAAGATGAGGAAAGAGAGGGAATTTTCGATTTTTTTTTTTTTATTGAATGCACATAAATTCTCAGGTATATAGAAGCACATGTGTGTGTGTGTGTGTGTGTGTGTGTGAGAGAGAGAGAGAGAGAAGGGTGAGGGTTGGGTGACAAAGTAGAGAGAGGTAATTGAGAAAGAGAGAGTGAAAAGAGATGGAGCAGGAGGGTGTAAGATTAGGCATTACTAAGGTTCACGTTTGATTAGATACACTGGCAGTTATTGGATTGACATAAAAATCCGTTGATCCGCTCAATGCACTAAAACACTGGGAAACCTCATCAGAGCAGATTTACCGGGAATGAAGAATGAATGAATGTGTGTGTGTTCATAGTGAGATGTATATAAATAGATACTCTGACATAATTGTATGAAATGTGTTGGATGGTTTGTTGGTTGGTTTCAACAACCTGTTGAAGGTTATTTTATGCCTAGAGGTCAAGGAATTGTGTTCATTATATATTTATATTTACATTTTTTGTGCAGATGCTTCTTAAAAAGTTTTTTTTATCCACAGTTATATGATATCAAGTATTCCTATCTAATATAAATAATCTTCCTACAGTTATATGGTTTCAAGTATTCCTATCAAATACAAATAATTTTCCTACAGTTATATGATATTAAGTATTCCTATCTAATACAAATAATTTTCATACAGTTGTATGGTTTCAAGTATTCCTATCTAATACAAATACTCTCACTTTTATGATATGGCTTGGTTTCTTTGTTTAATGGTGTGACAATATACCCACCACGTCCGATCCCCACTATCTCAACTTCTTATACCAGCTCATGATCATTCAGCTGCCTAGTGGTTTCTCTCATCTCTGACCGGGGGCATTTCACATGTTTTACAAATATACAATGGATATAACATATATAACCGAGAGTGGAAGAAAGAACAAATAAGCACGGACTCAGGTTAGCTCGAGGCGTAAGCAGGGAGAAGTTTTGGTACTTTTCTGTGGCTATTGCAAGTGTGTACCTGGACGAAATTTCCACACAGCTACCAGGAACGCTGACTCATCCCCTTGCGCTGTCTGACCGAGCTTCTGGGTTCACAGGTCACAACAAATCGCTTCAGCAGCCGCTTCTCTCTGACATTCACCTTTCCATGACTGTCGCTAACTCCCATCTGTTCACTGCTCTGAGATATTACCTTCTTCCAGTCTCGTTGGAAATCTTGTACGCAAGCTCTTTGTGTGGGTTTCGCACCAAAACAGACAAAGGAATCCTCTGACTGGCGTTCACCCAGACCCACAGAACGAATGCTCACCATTGTCCCATAATGGTATATCAATCTTTGCAGGTTATTTAATGGCGAATCCATCCTTGTAGAAGAAAAAAAAAAAGGTATGAATTATCTTATCCCCCGAGTTCTAGGGAAAACAGAGTTCATGCTTTTCCTGAAAACTTTATTCCAAAAATGACTGCAGTGGCACGACGGGACTTTGAACTCGTTTTTTATGATGTCCCAGTCCTGCACATTAGTCACAACACCAGGGGTTTTCCACCTAAGTGCATGGCTTCAAGTATTCCTAAGTATTAACTATAATCAAATGGTTTCAATTATTTATTTCTATTTCATAATAGTCATTTATTTGCACTTTTTTCAAGCATTTAATATCAATCCTGAGTAGCTATCCGAGTAACTATTTCTTTTAAATAAAGATAATTTGTAAACGGATCAATTTGACTTACAGATGGAACCCTAACAAGTACTGCCAATAAGGGCCAGAGTTGACTTGGGAGTAACGGCAATGAATGAACCATATAACTGTATAAAAATTATTTGTATTAGATAGGAATACTTGAAACCATATAACCGTAGGAAAATTATTTGTATTAGATAGGAATACTAGAAACCATACAACTGTATAAAAATTATTTGTATTAGATAGGAATGCTTGATATCATATAACTGTAGGAAAATTATTTGTATTAGAAAGGAATACTTGAAACCATACAACTGTATAAAAATTATTTGTACTAGATAGGAATGCTTGATCTCATATAACCGAAGGAAAATTATTTGTATTAGATAGGAATACTAGAAACCATATAACTGTAGGAAAATTATTTGTATTAGATAGGAATACTTGATATGATTAGGACTTAGAAAAGATACCATGAAGTATGGTTAGATCATCGATGATTCTTCAATTTGGATTACTTTGTCATTAATTTTCTCCTCACTGTCAGATTATTTTCCATTATTTGTGTTATATATTGACCCTCGACCGAGCTGTTAATCAAGAGATGCACCTGTGTAAATAAGCGGAAGAACAGCGGAAGCAGGTGGGCATTAGAAAATAATATAACCAGGTGCCTGAGCGGTTCGGGTCAATTGGTGACAGGATGCCGAAGTGAGAACAAGCTTGCAGACAGAGGGTTTTGGGCCCTTAGTGACCCCCGGTTGAGCAACCCAAGCCAAGCTGCGAAAGAAGTCACACTATTGACATTTTGAAATTTGGGAGGTATTTCTGTTACACCCTGTCATCATCATCATCATCATGTCGTGCCACCAGCACGGATATCCCTGACCCTCTCTCGCCATTTCTCCCTATTGTTCATCGCTTCTGGCAGATCTTCAGGGCTACATCCTGTATCCTCACAGAACTGCTCTATGTATGTTCAAGCTGGCCATCCTGCTTTTGCTTGGCGATATGTGGGGGTCCATAGGAGTACATCACTTATGAGCTCGTCCCTGCTTCTCCAGCAGTATCCTGCATGTCTGGCTCATCTAACCTGAATAGTTTTCATGATGGGAGGCAGGTGGCCGTATAGTTGGTGCCTTGTGGGGTGTTGCCTCCAGGACATGTTCAGTATTGTTTGCAGCATTCTTGTGTAATTTTCATCCAGCCATTTTGTTAGCATCCAAGCAGTGCATCCATATAGCAGTATCGATACGACCGCCGCTTGGAAGAAACTGCGTTTCATTTTATCGGTCAGATCTGTCTTCCATATGATTGATAGCTTATCGATAGCTGTCCATGCCTTCATTAGTCTTGGACTTTAAGTAAATTAAAACTTATTGGGAAAGAAAGGCCTTTTTTTTATGTACACATGGGAAGCAGCATGATGGACGTAAAGGTATGTGAATAAACTCTCTGATGGCCAAACGCAATGCCTTAACTGGTCCTGGACATATGAGTCTTTCGGCTCAATGCTCAGGATCGTCAGTTCGATTGAGGAACTACTGCTGCTCATCTATAAGAGAGGCTTCTATAGATGAGAATAAAAACAGCCATTGAAAGATAATGATGACCCACATTCAAACCCTGTAATATATTGCAATATAAAAAGGAAAATGTTTTTTTTAGTGCAAAGAAAGAAAAAAGAAAAAAGAAAAATATATCACAAAAGATATGGAAAGAATAGGGAAAAGAAATATCAGAGAAAACTGATAAGAGATTAGCTAGATGGAGCTACCATTACCACTTGCCTAAGTTCACTTGCACAACACAGGGATACTTTAAAATGTGGGAGGTATTTCTGCCGCACACTGTATAATATACAAACATGCGGTTGTAAAAAAAAATAAGTAGTGCCTCTAAAAAAGCCATTATCAGATTAGGACTCAGAAGTAAGGCATGATTTCAGGTCAAAGCTTGAATATATATATATATATATATATATATATAGATATAAGTTGATGGAGACATATATTTGCTTGTTGAAAAGATTTTACTAAAAATCAGGTTTCTATTGAGACAACCAGTTTTCACACACACATATGAATATACATATGCATGACAATATATGTATACACACACATGCATATATATATATATATATACATATAAGAAAATGTATGAATATATGTTTTTTTTTTCTTTTTGTGATCTATGATTCCTTAAAGCAGCTGAATGCATTATATCAAATGCATCTATTTACACACACTCACGCACATGCACACACACACATGTATATATATGTACATATATATATATATATAGTTACACTGTCGAATACTTTAAGTAACAGACTCAACAAGAATATAATTTCGATGTTTTCAGATTTAGACCCACTCAGCTATCGTAGCAATGAGCACTTTTTTATGCAACTTTCCTTACTTGCATTTTATCTACTTTTATTATATATATATATATATATATATATATAAGAAATTATAAAGTCGTACATATAGCTGTTTGTATTCAGTAGGATAATTTAAAATGTGTTTGGTCAAGTGTGCCATGAAAATTGGAAGCTAAAACAAATTCTGGGTTAGACTTCAAGACAATGCCACTAAGACACACACACACACACAAATACAGACACACTGGCTCAAACATATCAACACACACATACATACATACAAATATACATATACACATACCAGCATACCATAAATACTTGCCCAGTCGGCTGAAGCTGTAGAATACACCAACTGCTTCTCTGCAGAGGGGTAAGACCCTCCACCAACGAGCGTCCTGGATATGACCCTAAACAATCTGATGGTGAGGTTCCAATGATGTTGGAGCTTTGGGTAATGTGGGGCACCCCTTTATTGCCATCACTCCCAGATCCACTGTGGCCCGGAGTGGTAGCACCTGATAGGGCCCTATCAATGAGTTAAATAGAACTAGCTGCATACTGATGCTAAACTGAATTGTTTGAAATAGAACTCTTTGACAAAATTGAATAGCTAGAAATAGAAATGTTTTTCACAATTAAACTGTACGTTCATTTAAACTGTGTGCTTATGCTAAATTGAATTGTTTGAAATGGAACTGTTTTTAACTCTGAAAATCTACTTACATTAAACTGAATTGTTTAATATAGAACTGTTTTGACATTTAACTCAGTGTAAATAAAATTTGTACTTAAACTAAACTGAATTACCTGAATTAGAACTGTTTGAATAATCGGAATAGGTTGAAATAGAAATGTTTTTCACAATTAAACTGTGTACTCCTGCTAAACTGAATTGTTTGAAATAGAACTATTTGCATAAAAATGGATTTGGCATTAAATAACCTATAAAGGTTGATATGCCATAAAAACCCAACCAACCAACCAACACATCCAAACTCACAAAATCCAATACATATGTCCATACAACCTCACAAATTAACAGGAGGGGTTGTCCCCAGAGCTAAAGTGCTGAACTACAACATCATAACAAGTATATTTGAACATGCATGCATAAACAAACACAAACGCACAACATCACACATGCGCATTAGCATACCCCAATACACACATACATGGCACTGAGGCGAAAGTGCTGTCTATGATATCTTAACAAGCAAGTTCTGACTCCAGTTGTATAATTGAATTCACTTTTGGACTTAAAAAAGGTTTGGTTAGGTTGGTTTGCATCAGGTTTTATGGCATATCAATCATTGTAGGTTATTTAATGCCAAATCCTCTTTATATATATATATTAAATATATATGATTTGGTTTGGGTTGGGTTTTATGACATATCAACCATTGTAGGTTATTTAATGCCAAATCCTCTTTATATATATATATTAAATATATATGATTTGGTTTGATTGGGTTTTATGGCATATCAACCATTGTTGGTTATTTAATGCCAAATCCTCTTTATACATATATATTAAATATATATGATTTGGTTTGGTTTGGTTTTATGGCATCTCAACCATTATAGGTTATTTAATGCTAAATCCTCTTTATACATATATATTAAATATATATGATTTGGTTTGGTTTGGTTTTATGGCATATCAACCATTGTAGGTTATTTAATGCCAAATCCTCTTTATACATATATATTAAATATATATGATTTCGTTTGGTTGGGTTTTATGGCATATCAATCATTGTAGGTTATTTAATGCCAAATCCTCTTTATACATATATATTAAATAAGAAAATAAAGAAAAGTTTTAACCCTCTTATTGCTGCAGCTATGTGTTTACTAGTACCACTACTGTCCTTCTACAAGGGATGACTTTGGCATTAATTAACCCACAAAGGCTGATCAACCATTAAACAATGAAACCAAACTAAGCCAAACAAATTCTCTCAATGAATACCGGTCAACTACATACACAAGCAAGCAAATATACACTTATAAAAATCCACACACACACACAAGCATATGCAAACACACACATACATAAAATACAGAGATACAACCACACACATATGCAAACACAAAAGAAAATATGCATAAGTAGACACAAATATATACACACACACATATATATATAAACTAGTATAGATTTACTTATTATATTATATAACAGCTCTATCGCAGATATTGAGCACTCTCCAAATTATATCGCATTTGGTCTGCTACAAACCTATGAAGTGAGATAGTGACAACCAACACTGTTATTATATATATATATAAACTAATATAGATTTACTTATTATATTATATAACAGCTCTATCACAGATACTGAGCACTCTCCAAATTATATCGCATTTGGTCTGCTACAAACCTATCAAGTGAGATAGTGACAACCAACACTGTTATTATATATATATATATATATATATATATAAACTAATATATATTACTTATTATTATATAATAGCTCTATCACAGATATTGAGCACTCTCCAAATTATATCGCATTTGGTCTGCTAAAAACCCACAAAGTTAGATAGTGACAACCAACACTGTTATTATATATATATATATATATATATATTCTATAAATATTATTATCCATAATATTTTGGCCCAGTCTTCATTAACAAAGCTGTCCTACAAGGGATGACTTTGACAAACCATGAAGTTAGATAGTGACAACCAACACTGTTATAATATTATATATATATATATATTTATACAATAAATATTATCATCCGCAATATTTTGGCCCAGTCTTCATTAACAAAGCTCCGTATTTTTTTATCTTAACTGAAACACAGCAATTTGAGTTAAACGACAAATTTGCCTGGACATGGAAATGCATTCACCTTTTGGCTTGTGCTTAAAACATGATATCCACGTAAACATATTTTGTTGATAGATATTTTGGACTGAATTATTTTATAGCAAGCAAGAGTTGGTTAACTTTTGAGCTGTGTATATAAATACACACACACACACACACACACACACACATATATATATATGTGTATGTGTGTGTATGAAAATGTTTTTAATAAAATGGTTGCAAACACGCGATATTTTAACTTTTTTATATATATATATATATATATATTTTATTGTACAAGAACAAGTAGATATTATCATTTGATATCATAGATTTCTATATGCATATTAATATGCATATATCAACTTCTGATTATGTATGTACATGAGTATATATATATATATATATATATCATGTAAAGTAAGTAGATATTTTCATTTCTTATAATACTTTTCTATATACATATTAATGTACACATATCAACCTCTGATGACATATGTACATAAGTGTGTGTGTATTATTATATATATATATATACAAACACATATGTGCATACATAAATACATACATCCCTACATACATATAAATATATACACATACACAAAAACACACAAACAAACATACACATATATATATATATATATGTTTGTATATATATATATATATATATATGTACACACACATATCTGCACACACATATATATATGTTTGTATATATATATATGTACACACACACACACACACACACACCTGCACATATATATATATATATATATATATATATATATGACAAATGCATGTGTGAAAGGGGCAACTTTTTAAACATGAATATGAATTAGTTTATCCTAATGTACCTGCGATGTTGGTGCTACGAACAAAATAACATTCAGCCACAAATGACCAAAAATACACATCTTTCAAAATGTCAGGGTTGATAAAAGGTTCAAACTTTTTTTCATATTTTCTAAGAACAACACACGAAAAACATCCACACATGAAACAAGTTTGTAAATAACAGAAGAATTTATGAACTTTTGACAGAAACCACCATTATTCTTCAAAATCGTCTACACAGACGGGAAAACATATAAAGGGAAAACATTGAAATTTACATTCAAGCCAATAATTTAAATATTCAGTGAGATAGCAAATAATAAAAATATATACATAGAATTTATTGGAAACGAGTTTGTTATAAAAATGCAATATAAACAATTTTAGCATATCACTGTATTGAAAATGATTTTACTATAGAAATGCATTGGAAATAATTTTTATATATGTATATGATTGAATTAGATTTTCCTGTTGAAGAGCATAAGAAATCATTTTAGTATAGGAATATAACTGAAAACTGTTTTATTATAGAAATGTACTGACAATGATTTGAATATAGGAATATGGAAAGTCATTTTACTATAGAAATGCATTGTAAATGGTTTTGATGTAGAAATATAACAGAAAATGATTTTAGCCTAGAAATGTATGGGAAATGATTTTAATATAGGAATATTATTGAAAATGAAACCGAACATTGGCATGATGGTTAGAGTGTTTGCCAATGGCCAGGGAGACCTGGGTTCAGTCCCAGGTCGAGTCATACCAAAGACTCAAAAAAATGGTACTTGATTCCTCCTTGCTTAACACTCAGCATTGTAAGATACGGATCAAGGGTAAAGTGTAGCAATCCAGGGAAAGGAGTTGCGCCCTCTCCTACACCTTAGTGTAGTAGCTATTGAAAATGGAGCCTTCGGGTCACCCTTGACTATGGTCACCAACTTTACTTACTTTATTAAAAATGATTTGAATATAGGAATATACTTGAAAATGATTTTACTATAGAAATGCCTGGGAAATAATTTTTATATAGGAATATGATTGAAAAATGATTTTCTTGTTGGAAATGATTTTGATATAGGAATATTAAAGAAAATAGTTTTATTATAGAAATTTATTGACAATGATTTGAATATAGGAATATAATTGAAAATGATTTTTACTAAAGAAATGAAGTGAAATTTTTTTCTTCAGAAATGAATTACAAATAATTTTACAATAGGAATACATTAGAGATTATTTGACTATAGAAAACCTTTTGAATAATTCTACTATAGAAATTGCAAGCTTGTTGAATATAAAATGAGTGAATTTTGATTTATATTTTGATTTGTTCAGAGAAAGTTTCATGCCATAAGTGCAAAGAGAATTTTTTGAAATTTTTGAAATTCAAAAGAAGGCATCTGCACATCCAAGCTACATATGTAATAAAGTGATTGTTGCATAACATATAACATGGATTTTCAGTTCATTCCTAGTGACCCCATGTGCTTTGACAAGCCGTCACATAGTGATTAGTAAATGGGGGATGACAGCGTGTCAAGGCAGTCAGGTCCAACAGGTGTGTAACTGGAAGGAGACCACATGATAACCACGCAGTCAGATTTAAACAGAGTGCAGAGAATCGGGAGTCAAGCAAGGGACACGCAGCTGATCAGAGGGTTAGGTCTTCTCTGACGATACGGCTTGCAAGGAGGTGCAAGCGTTGGCACTCCCTGGCTCCTGGAAGAAGATATGGGACAAGAAGAAGTCCCCTCTCTGAGTATATGTCTCTCCATCTAACCCTCAAACTAACAACAAACTGTGGGCCCCTTTCAAGAATAAAATGAGAGATATATTTTTATAAAGAAGTGTTTCGTTCGTTCATTGAATTTTATAAATCATGTATGAGGCTATACAACAAGATGACATCAAGATATTTAGATGAAGCATGGATACTATTTTCTGAGAAGTGAACTGTATAAAATTTGACAGATCATCAGACCAGCAACTCTTGTTGGTTATTTAATGCCAAATCCTGTTTATACACACACACACACACACACACATATATGTATTAAATATATATGGTTTGGAAACAAATAGTATGTTGGTAACAATTTTACACAAACCAGGGTTCATTTGTTTGCACACTGTAAAATGGTCTCAACTATTGACATTTAACACTAACAGTTTTATTTGCACACAGTTAAATGGTATCAGTATTCAATCAAACATTGTTTTATTTGCACACAGTTAAATGGTTTCAATATTGCTATCTAACATTAATAGTTTTATTTGCACACAGTTAAATGGTTTCAATATTGCTATCTAACTTTAATAGTTTTATTTGCACACAGTTAAATGGTTTCGAGTATAGTAGATGATTAAACACTTCTGTTTGACCAATAGTTGGGACTCAAACAGGTACTTCAGCAATGGGTCAGAGTGGATCTGGGAGTAATGGCAATGAAAGAGTTACCTCACATTTCCCAAAGCTCTAAGACTGGAGACTCACCATCAGATGGTTTAGTGTCATATCCAGAAGACTCATGGGTAGGTGGAATCTTACCCCTCCGCAGAGGTGTAGTCAGTATATTTTACAATCCCTGCCAACTCGGCTGTCAAGATAGTTTTTACATTGAGAGGATTTCAACCATTTTTATTACAAAAGAACATACGCATTTGTATCTGCCTTAGAAATAGAGAAAATTTGCTTTTTCATCACTTTGGTAAAAAGATCTTTTCTATAACAAATTCAAGTCTTTAGGTTGGCCATTCAGAAAAAGTGTTATTTTTATTTATAGTTTGATTTGTTCAGAGAAAGTTTCATCTCATAAGCACAAAGCAAATCTTTTTGAAATTTTTAAGATTTAAAAGAAAACATATGCTTATTTTTGTGACCTTTTTAGGGGCCAGAAATAAAGACAAAAGAAAGGAATTAAGTTAAACAAATATATTAACAAAGAAATGTTATACAACAAATACAGATAAGAGGGTTATTAGCAAAACTATTCGGTCCGACTGTCAAGGCTGTCCGCTGGAATATTGCCTTTTGCCTTAGAGCAGCACCTGCTGCTATTTATAGTTGGGAGAGTTCATGCATGCGTGGGTAAATTACCATAACACTCATCCAAGTAATTTATGTAATAAAGTGATGACATCCAGATGTCTAGATGAGGCATGGACACCCTTTTTTCGAAAAGCTGACTGTATACAACATGATTGATCATCAGACCAGCCACGCTACTAAAAACATTCAAGATTGGTTCATGTTCTATGGTATATCAACCCTTGTAGGCTGCAGTTTGGTCAAAACTGGTCGAGACTAAGTCAAGATGGGTCAATGTCAGTCCTCTGTAGTTTTTGATCATTTTTTTTTTTCAATCGAAATACAGATTTGGGGAAGCAGTGTTTATTTCATACTCATCAGACCTAGTTCAATGAAACGTTTTTCTTCTTTCTCAAATTGAAAATCAATCCCAATGTTAAGATCTGAAGACATGGTGGACATTAAAAAATATGATAGCACATCAAAATAATAAACATTAAAATAATAAATGATAAAATAAAATAATATCAGAAGAAATGTTTTAGAGGTCCCTTGACCAATGAAAACTGAGTGGAATAATTGTGTCTAGTACCAAGGGGACTATTTTCAAGAGAAATGCAAATATCTTTGGCCAGAATCTGAACTCGGTGGTTAATTCCATTTCCTATGACTAAAATTGGTATTATTTATCTAAATTGGTACTATTTGTCTAAATAGGTATTATTTGTCTAAAATGGTACTATTTATCTAAATTGGTCTAAATTGGTACTATTTATCTAAATTGGTCTAAATTGGTCTAAATTGGTACTATTTGTCTAAATTGGTACTATTTGTCTAAATTGGTACTATTTATCTAAATATTTGTCTAAATTTCTGCGTTGAAACTTGATAATTATTATTAGAATATTCGCACTATCGACCACATCTTTATAGTTATAATCACGGCGTTTCGGCCGATATGTCCTTCGGTCTTCTTCAAGTATTTCATGTCGAACTCGGGAGTCCATTCAGAATGTTGAACTGAACCCTTTATTTGAATCACAGGAGTAGATTGTTCCAATTCTATCCATATTTACCCCACCCCACCTCACCCAGCCCGCTCGGGCAGGATATGATACAAGGTCAATTTTTAAGCGGAGTTTAACAGCTTTGAATTCAGAGTTTTCCTTCTCCTAGACTAGTTGCCTCACCAAGGCTGAAGAACCCAGTCTGCCCTACTTGTTCCAATTCTATCAACCATGACCGAATATAAGTGTAAAGTGACCAGCTGAGTATAGAGATGAATACAATCTGGGAACCTTTAAAGAAAAAAGTTTGATAAAAAAAATTTACAGTATGAGCTATGGTAAAAAAACATGAGATGAAGACATTAAGTTTATAAATCCTAAAAATTCACTCTGAATTGTCTGGCAAGGACACGAGGCATAGTGGATTAGGCGTTTGGTTGGAAGGTGCTTCTGAGTGGAATAATCTAGAGGTTGATGGTTCTATCCCAACAACAGGTAAGACTAACAAGCAATACTTGCTATAACTTAACCCTTTTACCCAGCCATGGTAAACAGAATTGAAACAGTCTACCCCTATAGTTCAAATAAAGGGTTCAGTTTGAGATTCTGTGTGGACCTTCGAGTTTGTGGGAAAAAAATGAGTGTTACTTATGTCTTGTGGGCTCCGTTTCGGGGTATATTGTGGCCAACATGAATGTCTATCAGCTTCTGATATTTATGGTCAGAATTGAGAGTAGGAGGGGTGAGAGTGAGAGGTGATTACAATCTATATATTCAGGTTCAGTCACCTCTTCCTAGTCATTCTAAATTGTGTTACCAAGGAGACCGGACCGTTATTTTTTTACTCCTGAAATTGGGATAGTCCTGTTACCAGACCTTGTTGGGCGGGTCGCTTAAAGAGCAATTCTTTTTTGCAACCCCGATTGCTGCCTGCACTTTAAGTATCGCCCTGCCACTATTTTTTTCCGACAAGTTCGACATGAATCATCTAAAGAAGGGAGAAGGTTATATCGGCCGAAACGTTGTGATTATAGCAATAAAGATGAGGTCAATAGTCTGAATATTCAAAGTAATAATAGAATTGGTACGCTAAGCGCGCTTCCAATTATAAAAATCTGATAATTTCTAATGGGAGATTCGGAAATCAATTAAAAAAATATTTTGTGGAACCAAGTGGACTGAAGAAATAATGTCTAGACAGCCTTGTAGCACAGCCAAAATAATTATCTCTGAATCCAAACTAAAAATTTTAGAATTTGATGTTAAAAAAAATAAAATAAAAATAAAAATAAATATACATACGGGTTATGTGTTTTGTAAACGGACACCCCTGAACATCGAACAGGTTTAAGATTTCAAATCATTTATTTGTTGCCAAATTTTTATGGGATTTGTTTTTTGTTTTTGTATTTTCTCTTTTTTTTATTTTTTTTATTGAAAACATGAAAATCAACTCAAATTCGAGACCAATTAAGTTTCCCATGACTGAAAGGAACGGAAGGATTGTCTTCACATTTCAAGAAACAAGTTCCCTTCCAAATACGATCATTTTAGTTTAACGCCATAATCCCTGTAACCCTGGCCTCAGCCCCGTAGAAAAAAAGCAGCTAATATGTTGCTGAGCTATACACTAAAATGCAGTCGCTTGCATATTTTAGATGCAGTTGTCCGAGTTAACGGCAGATCTTGCAGTAACCTGGGGTTTGTTTGTTTTTTTACCGGTTAAGAAATTATGCGGATGTGGTTGGTAAGTAGACATGAATTTTTTCACAACCGTTGTTTTTTTCCCATCAATTCTGTATACATCGCAAAGGCAGTAACTAATGTATGTCTACCATCAGGATAGTACAGGGAGGATTGTTTTTTTTTTGTTTTTGTTTTTTTTTAATTTGATAACATATCAACCTTCGTAGGTCATTTAATGCCAAATCCATCCTCCTAGAACAGTATTGGTACTATTTAAGATTTCTTTGTTTAAAGGCATTTTTCACCTTCGTGGGTTATTTAATGCCAATCCATCCTCCTAGAAGAACAGTAATGGTACTATTTAAGATTTCTTTGTTTAAAGGCATATTAACCTTCGTGGGTTATTTAATGCCAAATCCATCCTCTTAAAAGAACAGTAGAGGTACTATTTAACCCATAGCTGGGAGAATAAAGGGGTTCATGCCTTTCCCAAGGGTATTTGTCCGAAAGTGAACGTAATAGCGCGACTGGATTTCCAACTCACTTACTACGATTCCGCAGTTCATCGCTTTGCCCATTACACCACAAGGACACCTAGGGAGGATTGGATCCATGCCTTCCCAGATAATACTAGCAAAAAGGGCAGGAACAAACATTCCCTATCTCTGTTGATGCTTGAATATATATTCAAATCATGGATTAGACTGTTTGCACTGTGTGAAATGCAAACACCCTTGGGAAAAAAAATCATCCAACTATTCTCCCCGGCAGGCAGTTATGAGTAAATAGTCGAGCAAACTGAGCTCTTTAACCTTGGTATGGCAACCAGTCCAGGAGAAGGAAAACTCTCAATTCAAACCAGTTAAAATTGATCTTAAGTTACATCCTGCTCATGCTGAGGGATAGACAGATACATAATATATATATATATATATATATGTATATATATATATATATATATATATATATATGTATAATGTAATATATACATAATGTAATGTTACTTGGTGGTCAGTATTTAAAAGGGCCGGATTCTAAAAATTAACCAATTTAAAGAATTTTTAGAATCCGGCCCTTTTTAAATACAGTAACACCACATTAAGTAAAAAGTAAAGTTGGTGACCTTAGTCGAGGGGTGACCCGAAGGCTCCCATTTCAATAACAACTACAACGAGTTGTAGGGGAGGGTACTACTCCATTGCCAGGATTGCTCCACTTTACCCTTGATCCTCACCTTACAGTGTTAAGTGCTTAGTTAGGCGGTACCATTTTTTGAGTCTTTGGTATGACCTGAGACTGAACCTCGGTCTCCCGAACACTACTCATTAGGCCAATGGCCCGGTAACACATCATATTTTATATATATTGACGATATACTTATTTTCCTACAACTCTCTCTCTCTCTCTCTCTATATATATATATATATATATATATATATATATGTATATTTTGGCAGCATTTCTTCGTTAATGCAAATTTCATTAAACATAATAGACATTTTATGCCTACATATTTTCTTCAGGATCCGTTCGAATTCCCGTATTACTTTTATCGTATTCGGGGGGAATTGATTTAGGTATTGTCCATAGTTGTATGTATCCCTAGTACTTTCTGCCCGACTTTGGGCCATCATCAGGGGAGAATCTGTTACAAAAGTGATGTAACTTTTGTTTTAGCAAATTACTACTGTGTAAGGACGTCTTTGCTGTTGGAGATTATGGCGCTTGCTTTAAATGTAATTCTGTAAATAGTGCCAGTAGCTAAAGACATTTAAGTACGTTAGCACTGGTTTGAAAATTAATTCTATTAAGTGCTGGTTGCAGGTTTCTAATATATAGTGCTTCGAGAATCTGAAGTTTTTGTTTATTATTTTGATGTTCGAGTATTGTTGTGTTGTCGGTGAGAATTTTGCGTAGTTGTGTTGTTGGGCATGAATGTTTTTTTAAATGCTGAGCTATTGAACTTGTGTCAGAAAGGTGCATTGTAAGTCTCCTCGACAGGGTAGTTGAGGTTAAACCAACATATATATTATTATTATCAGAGATACAATCTCTTAGGGGACATTTAAATTTATATATAACGTTGGTTTTTTGCAGCACCCCAATCGAGGGAGAGGAGTTATTTCTAATGACCAAATTCGAGGTTTTAAACTTATTATAATATATATTAAGTTTAATTTTTTTATTAGGATCAGTGGGGAGTATGTTTTTGTGAATCCATGTTTTCATTATTTTTTCATCGGAAATGAAATTTGCATATATATATATATATATATATATATATATATATATATATATATATTGTGTATTTAGGGTGCAAATAATTATTTAAGCATATTCTGTTAAAGACCAACGAGTATTTTCTTTCTTAGAGTCGTTAAGTAAAGACGTTCAAGTCTTCTTATTTTCCTTATTTTTGGGTCGAGGTAGTAATGAAAACGCCCCATACTAGCTCAAGTGCTTTCGACCATTTCACTGGTGGTTCTTCTGACACACTCACGCATATCCACACAGACACACACAAAGACGCAGACGCATACACAAACGTGCGTACGCTGACGCACGTGAACACACACACACACACACACACACTCGCACTCAAATTACTTAAGCATTAATTTCTTTAATTTAAATATCTGGAATTGAAAATTTGATTAATGTCTAATCACCTGAGCAACTTATACGATAAAAGTAATGATGCCTAGACGTCTAGACTGCTGTCTAAACATTGACAAAGTCTAGTTGAATCGGTGCCAATTCGGACAAAAATTACAATGCCATTCTCTATACATTTAAAACACAAAACCATGTTTTGAAACTTTTTCTTGCGTCTGTCTATATATATATATATAGATGCAAATTTCATTAAACATAATAGACATTTTATGCCTACATATTTTCTTCTGGATCCGTTCGAATTCCCGTATTACTTTTATCGTATTCGGGGGGGGGGATTAATTTAGGTATTGTCCATAGTTGTATGTATCCCTAGTACTTTCTCCCCGACTTTGGGCCATCATCAGGGGAGAATCAATTACAAAGGACGTCTTTGCCGTTGAAGATTATGGCGTTTGCTTTTAAATGTAATTCTGTCCTTACACAGTAGTAATTTGCTAAAACAAAAGTTACATCACTTTTGTAATAGATTCTCCCCTGATGATGGCCCAAAGTCGGGCAGAAAGTACTAGGGATACATACAACTATGGACAATACCTAAATCAATTCCCCCCGAATACGATAAAAGTAATACGGGAATTCAAACGGATCCTGAAGAAAATATGTAAGCATAAAATGTCTATTATGTTTAATGAAATTTGCATTAACGAAGAAATGCTGCCTAAATATACATATATATATATATATATATATATATATATATATATATACGTCAGAATTAGAGAATAGGTATAAAAATAGAATTTTATATATATATTTATATATATATATATATATATAAAATTCTATTTTTATACCAGTTCTCTAATTCTGACGTATATATATATATATATATATATAAACACACACAAGAAAAAGTTACAGAACATGGTTTTGTGTTCTAAATGTATAGAAAATGGCATTGTAATATATATATATATATATATCCGAGCCATTGGTCTAATGAGTATAGTGTTCGCTAATGGTCCGGAAGTCATACCAAAGACTTAAAAAATGGTAGTCGATACCGCCTTTCTTAACACGCAGCATTATAAGGTAAGGATCAAGGGTAAAGTGGAAGAATCAAGGGAATGGAGTAGTGCCCTCCCCTACGCCTCGTTGAAGTAGCGATTGAAAAGGGAGCCTTTGGGTCCCCCTCGACTAAGGTCGCCAACTTTTATTTTACTTTATATATATATATATAAAGTAAAATAAAAGTTGGCGACCTTAGCTAACATGGTCCGCTTGGTAGCCGAGAGGTCTAAAACACAGTCTAACGTAAAGTTGGACGGGTTTCGATCCCGGCTTCGATCATCCTGCGTGTCTAGCCACACTGAAGAGTTCTGATAGAACGAAATGGTCTGTCTGTGGATGACAATATATATATATATATATAAGAGGTGAGGTATACATGCACCATTTCCCAACCTTTTCCAATTATTTCATACCTCAGTGATACAGGAATATCAACAGGACAGTACAAAGACGACGTGATCCATGGCTTCTTCGATAATACTTGCAAAAAGGCATGAACAAATTTTCTTTCTCTCACTCGATATATATATATATATATATATATATACCGACCCATTGATCTTGTGGGTAGAGTGTTCGCCAATGGTCCTAGAAACAAGTATTCAATCCCAGGTCGAGTCATATGCTACCTGATGGCTCCTTGGTTAAAACTCAGCGTTATAAGGTACGGATAAGGGTAAAGGGGAACAATCCAGAGAAAGGAGTAGCGGTCTCCCATACATCTCTGTGCTATAGCAAATGAAAAGGGAACCATTCGGTTCGCTCTCTAATACGGTTGCCAACTTTACTTTTATATATATATATATATATACCAAGCTCTGTAACACTTTCTTGAATATATATATATATTTATTTATTTCTATTTGTAATTTAAATGTTCACTGTTGAATGGTTTTATATATGTATATATATACTATTTACCAACCCCTCCACTCGGGCAGGATATGACACAAGGTCAATTTTTTAGCGGAGTTTAACAGGTTTGAATTCAGAGTTTTCCTTCTCCTAGACTAGTTGCCTAATCAAGGCTGAAGAACCCAGTCTGTCCTACTATTTACCCATAGCTGGAGGGAGAATAATTGGATTCATACCTTTCCCAAGGGTATTAGTGCTATGTGAAATGCGATCAGTCTCGTCCAGGATTTGAACTCGTGTCGCCGTATCCATTTCCTACGACAATAACGACTACACCACGGGCATTCAACATTGAATGTTTTTTTTGTCCTGATGGAATTACTCCCAACTCCGGTTTATCTGGACCGATTAATACTTTAAATATATATATATATATATATATATATATATATATATATATATATAAACCCTTGTATATATATATATATATATATATACGACTCCATGAAATGGAATGGCGCTCTCTCCTATACCAAGGTGTAGTAGCTATTGAAAAGGGAGCCTTCGGGTCACCCTCGTCTAAGGTCTATATATATATGAAAGGAGAAACAATATGTACTTGAGGTGTACACGCATCTACACACACACATACACACAGACAATTATGAAGATATACAGGAAGAGTCCCCAGGCCGTAGTGGCTGACATCCTGGAGTGCAGGATCGAAGTAAGCGAGTTCGAACTCCAGTAGTTTATTTTTTGACTAATACTCTAAAAAATTATGGCTTTAGCAGTAGATAACCCTCGGAGGTCAATATGCCATTAAACAAAAAACCCAAACCAAATATATACATATATATATATATATATATATATAGAGAGAGAGAGAGAGACGTTGAAAACATAGAAGCATTTTCGATTCGGGGTTCATATGCGCACACATACACAAATAATTTACCTAAAATCATTTCCTGAAACATTTCCAGCCACCTAAGCTCTTTTCTCAAGAACAACCATTAACACCACTACCACCACGACCATAGGCATTTCACTTTTCGCCATTTTGGCGTGTTGCCATCGGCTCTTACGAACATTTAATGGTAACACTGCAAGTAGCAAATGATAATGTCTTTTTGGAGACACATTTTCAACCAAAAACCCCCAACCAAAAAGCAACCCTCCGACTTAGCTGACACAGTGGCTAAATCCTGTCATCTGTCAACTGACCATAGATACTGCCCGATACATAATGTCCAACCACGAACTTGTATCGATAGGTCAGAGAGAGAGAGAGAGAGAGAGAGAGAAGAAAAAAACAGTAGATAGATTTTGATAAGTGCTTGTAAGTTTGACGACTTCTTCCCTTCAGAATGGGGAGAGCAGACGACTTTTTTTATAAAGATTTTTCGAAGAGGTCAAGTGGAGCAGACCTCAGTAATTAAACCTAGATAAGAAATTTCATATTCTTTCTATTATCTCAAGTATTTAGAATAAAAGCCTTTCTGCTTTTATACATTAAACATACGCTTTATATAAATATGGAAAAAAACTGAACCTTTCTCTCTCTATATAATGTCCTCTCTTGTTTTGTATTTCATTAAACATACATCGGTGATTTAATGACCCTCGGTAATATCTTTTCTAAGTCCTGATAATGGCTTATTAAAACTGAAACATTTTACCGTCACTTTGGATTACTTTGTTTATCAATTTAGTTCCATATATATATATATATATATATATATAATAGAAAAACAAAGTAATCCAAAAGTGATGAATTTATAATAAAGAAAGTCATCGATAAAACGTTTCGGTTTTAGTAAACCTTTTTAATGAAAGAGCAAATTTATGGTTTGCCCCTTGTGATATTAAGAAAAAAAGAAGTACAGGAATGAGGACGAGAATATTTATGAGTTTCAAGAAGTTTAATGACAGCCAGAAAGATAACCCTTGTGCTGTAAGACGAAGGAAGAAGACGGTTGTAAATGAAGAGCCGGTATTAAGACGTCGAATGTCAAAGCAGGAGTTGAAATGCTGTCGTCAGGACAGAAATTAAAATGCTGAAGTTAGAAGCAGGAGTTAAAATTATCCAGTTTGTTTCTCCGAGGATCCTTTGGTTTAGAAGGAAAGATGAATGATGAAAGAATGATTTCCCTGACACCAACAGTCCATAAATTGGATAAGGTCTCCTCAAGATGCTGAGCGGACTGCTCGAAATATATGAGAGAGAGTCAGTGAAGAAGAGTCAGAGAAGAAGAGTGAATGTGGACTCTCATGTTGGCTGGTTCTTCCTGCTGCTAGGAAGCGAAGAGAGCGAATGTGTGCTCTGTCATGTGGGCTGGCTTTGTCCTGCTGCTAGGAGGCAAAGAGAGAGGATGTGCTCTGTCATGTTGGCTGGCTTTGTCCTGCTGCTGGCCAGTGGAGAAGCGAGAAGAGAACGAGAAATGATTAGCACGGTCTTTTATGTTGCTTTGGGGAGGTGACTCGGGCAGAATAACATCAGCCATTCTCATTGAGCGAAATACATAAATTCGAACTCCAACGGCCAAAACAATTCCCGCACAAAATAATAATTTGAAATTCTCTCGGCTACACCTTCATCAGGACTTTAAGATGGTGAAACAAGTGTTGCTAGAACAACAATGAATATTTTAATAAAACGACAAACGTTTCATTAAAAAAATTATCAATAATTGATAAATGATTTAAATTAGCAATATTTATTGAATGTTTTATTAAAACAACCAAAAACTAAAGCTGATGTGAGAAACTCTCCGGAAGTAAAAATAATAACCACGAAGATTAGCAGTCCAAATGATCAAAAGCACTTCCGAACAGAACCTTTGGGAAATGCAGAGTACTCCTTTGATGTCATTGCTCCTAGGTCCACTTTGGCTCAGAGTAGTAGCACCTGATAGGGTCCTACCTATGGTTGCCCAGCTGGCTGGGGCTGTAGAATACACTGACTGCACCTCTGCAGAGGGGTAGGATCCCCCCAATTAGTGTCCTGGATATGACACTAAACAGTCTTATGGTGAGATCCCAGTAATGCTGGGGCCTTGGGGAATATGGAGCACCCCTTAATTGCCATTGCTCCCAGGTCCAATCTGGCCTGGCGTGGTAGCACCTGATAGGGCTCTATCTATGGGTTAAATAGAACTAACAGCATACTTATGCTAAACTGAATCGTTTGATTAAACTGAATAGCTTGTAATAGAAACGGTTTTGACAAATAAAGCATACTTATATTTAAAATGTGTGCTTATGCTAAACTGAATTAATTGAAATAGAACTATCTTTTGACATTGAAACTGTATTTACATTAAACTGAATCATTTAACATAGAACTGTTTTGACATGTAACTGTGTGTAAACAAAATCTGTACTTATATGAAACTGAATTAGCTGAATTAGAACTGCTTGGCTAAACTGAATAGCTAGAAGTAAAAAATGTTTTTCACACTTAAACTGTGCTTACATTTAAACTGCGTGCTTATGCTAAATGGAATTATTTGAAATTGAACTGTTTTTGACATTGAAACTGTACTTACACTAAACTGAATTGTTATATATAACTACTTGAATAGTTTGAAATAGAAATGTTTTTGACCATTAAACTGTGTACTCATGCTAAACTGAATTGTTTTAAATGGAACTGATTATTTACATAAAAATGGATTTGGCATTAAATAACCTACAAAGGTTGATATGACATAAAAACCCAACCAACCAACCTACCTATGGGTTAAATAGAACTAAACTGTATGCTTATGCTAAATTGAATTATAAGAAATAGAACTGTTAGGACATTTAGCTGTGTGTAAGCAAAAAACTATACTTATTCTAAACTGAATTGTTTGAAACAGGACTGTTTATATAGATTTGGCAACAATGGTTGATATGCCATAAAACCAACCCAAACCAAATCATTTTTATCTCAATTCAGTTTACAAGCACCATTCAAAAAATTCTAAGTTTCATCCAGAAAGTAAAGCCATTGCTGAACATTTTTAACAGTATCAGTAAGCTGTCTACCAGATGGGTCTTAAGAATGCGGTCACTAGACCTAAACTAAAAAAGGGTTCTCATTTCCTGGACACTGAACTTCTGGGTGAACCTTAGAAATTTCTGAATGACCCCTGTATGTATTCTCAGGTTTTCCAAGTAAAGACGAAGCTTCTGAGACAGAGTACCATCTTTATTCAACAAATTTTTTTTTACCCATATCTTCATTTTTATTGTTTTAATCAAGATATTTTAGCCAGTCTGTTCTCCAGCCACCACAATGCTTTCTAAAAATCTAAGAGGAAGAATTGTCGTTATTTCACAAATTATTTACGCAAGTATCTTCATCTCTATTGTTTTAATCTCATTTTCACCAATAACTCCTTTGTCGTTCCTCAGGTGGATGTTGCATCTGGTAATCCACAAGTGTCTTTTTTTTTTCTTATCTTACCACAACCCTAATCATAACAAACCACTAATCCACGCATCAAACTTGTGGAATAATGTTTGGGATTAATGTTGGATTAAGTCTTGGCTTTATAATCCCTGCAAAGAATGAAAGGAAATGACATTTTTTGTCAAGGTTGTCTGAAGTTCTTAGATAGGTAGAAGATTTTTCTTTCTTCCACAAATTACTTTCACTCTAGTTAATTTTTTACACAATAAATGACAAACAACTTTGGAAAGTGCATAAAATAAAGGAAGTGTCATATATGAGTTTGTTTGGAAAAAAATGGTTTGGTTTTGTTTGGTTGTTTTTTTTATTTAAAGAATATCAACCTTTGTGGGTTAATGCCAAAGCTAGGACAGAAAAACAGCAGTGATTCAGTTTAACCCATGGCTGGAAAGATAAGGGAGTTCATACCTTTTCCAAGGGTATAAGTCCAAAAGTAAACATAATAGCAAAACTTCATAGGTTATTTGATGCCAAAGCCCTCCTCCTAGAAGAACAGTTTTGGTACTATTTAACCCATAGCTGGGAAGATAAGGAGTTCATGCCTTTCCTAAGGGTATTAATCCAAAAGTGAATGTAATAGTAAAACTTCATGGGTTATTTAATGCCAAAACCCTCCTCCTAGAAGAACAGAAGTGGTACTATTTAACCCATAGCTGGGAGGATAATGAGGTTCATACCTTTCCGAAGGGTATTAGTCCAAAAGTGAAAGTAATAGCAAAACTTCATGGGTTATTTAATGCCAAAACCCTCCTTCTAGAAGAACAGTTTTGGTACTATTTAATCCATAGCTGGGAGGATAAAGGGGTTCATACCTTTCCCAAGGGTATTAGTCCAAAAGTGAACGTTATAGCAAAACTTCATGGATTATTTAATGCCAAAGCCCTCCTCCTAGAAGAACACAAGTGGTACTATTTAACCCATAGCTGGGAGGATAAGGGGGTTCATACCTTTCCCATGGGGCATTAGTCTGAAAGTAAATGTCATAGCTCAACTGGAGTTTGAACTCACTTACTTTGAGGCTGCAGTCCAGTTCTTTAGCCATTATGCTAATGAAACTCCCCAAAGGAGAAAACGTGCACATAATGAAACTTTGCATTCAGTTTTATACTCCGTAAGAGCTGGCCCAATTGGCTGGGGCTGTAGAATATAGCGGTTGCATCTTTGCAGATGAGTAAAACCCTGTCCTCAAAAGTGTCCTGGATGTGACACTAAACAATCTGATGGTGAGGTTCCAGTAATGCTGGAGTTTTGGGGAATGTGGAGTACCCCTTCAATGCCATCGCTCCCAGGTCTACTCTGGTTTGGAGGGGTCGCACCAGAGAGGGTCCTCTCTATGGGTCAAATAGAATTAAATTGTGTGCTAATGATAAACTGAATTGTTTAAAATAAAACTGTTTTTCACATTTAAACTGTGTACTTATGCTAAACTAAATTGTTTGAAATAGAACTGTTTTGACATTTAACTCAGTGTAAATAAATGACTGATGTTTAATTGAATTATTAGTGATACATAGCAATACTTGGACCAATGCTAAATTGAATTGTTAGAAATAGAATTGCTTGATCATTTAACTGCGTGCAAACAAATTAATGATGTTAAATTGTTACTGTTATATAGCAATACAAATTTAACTGTGAGCAAAAAAAAAATTAGCCCATGCTTGTTTAAAAATGTTATAAACAAAATGTATTTGTAAATCATATATACTTGATATGTATGTATAAAGATTACTTGGCAATAAATAAAGTACAATGATTGATATGCCATAAAACCCAACCAAACCAAATCATATATATTTAATATATATGTATAAAGAGGATTTTGCATTAAATAACCTACAATGGTTGATATGCCATAAAACTAAAGCAAAGCAAAGAAAACCAATCTAACTCTACAGATAAAAAATCTGAACTGAAAATAAAGCTTGAATTTTTTTTTTAAATTCAAACGGAGTTTTCGAAAATCAAATCTTGACTTTAACATAATTTCACCAAATTTTAAAGGAAAAATTCAAACAAAATTTAGCTTTAAAAAAAAGAACTAATTTTGTTTGATAAATTTTTTTTTCAAATTTATCAAAATTAAAAAAAATTAAATTTGGATTTTAACAACCAAAATTTAAAGAAAAATTCAACCAAAACTAAAACTAGAAAAAATATCAAAAGTAGATTTAAAAAACAAATCAGCCAATTTTTTAAAAAAATTCAACCGAAATTTAAAAAAAAATTAACTAAAACCTTTAAAAAATTAACCAAATTAAAAAAAAAAAAAATTCAGCCAAAATTTAAAAAAAAAACTCACCCAAAATTAAAACTAAAAAACATTAAAAAAAATCAAGCAAGATTGTTAAAAATTTAACCAAGATTTTCAAAATTTAAAAAAAAACAAAGCCCCACCCCACCAAAAAGTCATACCCCCAACAAATGTCCTCCGGCATTCTGCTGGTGTTTCATATCAAACTCTGGCGCCTTGAACTTTGAACCGATATTTTTATTTAATCTTTAATGTGGGAGATTGTTCTCTTTTCATTAACCTTGACAAGCGTTAAATGTATTCCAACATAGTGATCAAATTTTAGTTTAGTCACAGCTTTTCCCATTCTTATTGGTTCCATCTCAGGGTTACATTTTTAGAAAAGCAACAGTGATTAAAACCTGTATTTCTTCACGAAATTCATATTTCCATCATCCATTGTGTGTATTTCGAGTTATTTATTTTAGAATGTCATTACACCAAGTTTTGACTTACATAATTTGTAGCTGTCTGAAAAAGTCATACGTCAAAAGCAAATCCAGAAATAGTTGACTATCAGGGGTTACTCATACTAATACAGTATTCATTGTTTGCTTGTTTTATGGCATATCAACCGTTGTAGGTTATTTAATGCCAAATCCACTTTATACATATATTTTAAATATATGATTTGGTTTGGTTGGGTTTTATGGCATATCGACCATTATAGGTTATTTAATGCCAAATCCTCTTTATACATTTATATTTGATATATATGATTTGGTTTGGTTGGGTTTTATGGCATATCAACCATTGTTGGTCATTTAATGCCAAATCCTCTTCATACATATATATTAAATATATATGATTTGGTTTGGTTGGGATTTATGGCATATCAACCATTGTAGGTTATTTAATGCCAAATCCTCTTTATACATATCTTATATATATAATTTGTAAACAAATAGTTTACAGATAAAATGTTTGTTTGTTTGGGTTTGATGGGATATCAACCATTGTAGGTTATCTAATGCCTAATTCATTCTTATATAATAAACTGTTCTATTTCAAGCAATTCAGTTTAGCATAAGTACAGTTTAATTGTCAAAAACATTACAATTTCAAACTATTCAGTTTAGTCGAAGAGTTCTAATTCAAACAATTCAGTTTAGTATAAGAATAGTTTTTGTTTACTCAAAGTTGATTGTCAAAAACAGTTCCCTTTCAAACAATTCACTTTAGCATACAAAAACAGTTCCATTACAAACAATTCTATTTAGCAGAAGTACCTAGTTTTAATGTCAAATCAATTATATTTCAAGCAACTCAGAGTAGCATAAGCAGACAGTATAAATGTCAAAATAGTTCTATTTCAAGCAATTCAGCTTAGCATAAGCACACAGTTTAGTTCTAATATTTAACCCATAGATAGGACCCTATCAGATGCTACTACTCTGGACCAGAGTGGACCTGGGAGTGATGGCAATAATGAGGTACTTTGTATTCCCCAAAGTATATACTGAAACCTCATCATCAGATTGTTTTGCGTCATATGCTGGACACTCCTTGAAGTGGGGTCTTACCCCTCTGCAGAGATGTAGTTGGTGTATTCTTTTAACCCAAGCTGACAGGGCAAATAGTATTTATAATTACTCACTAGTAATGTAACAATATATAAGGTTAACAGTTCTTGGACTTTTGAAATTGACAAGAGGATGCTGCCCTGTTAATCAGGAAAGTTTCTTAGTTGTCTAAATTTCTGAGATGAAGCATGATGAATTTTATCACTAAGAGTATTCAGATTATTGTCGTCATCTTCATTGTTGTATTTACAACGTCCTTTGGCCTTCTTCAGGTGTTTCATGTTGAATTAAGCAACCCACACAGAAGTTTGAACCAAACACATTTTTTTTAATTCATTGGGGTAGATTATTCTAATACCATTAACATGTTAAGCTACCTGTAGTTGGGATTGAACCTGCAACATCTGTATGATTTCAATTGGAAGTACCTTTCAACTAAATGCCAATATTTGTTGTGCTGTGTGTTCTGCTACTAGCTTTGATAAGAAACCACTGAGGGAGGCCGAGTGATGCAGTGGCTAAAAAGTGAATTTAACAATGAAGATAAAGACAATAGTCTGATTATTTGAATCGGTAAAGTTCCTTGTTTTACTATTCTGCAAATAAGAAGGGTCATCAACAAACAGTATTCATACTCACTAGTTATGTAACAATATATGACATGGTCACTAATTCATGGCCTCTTGAAGTAAACAGGGAGATACTGCACTGTTAATTGGTGAAGTTTCTTGTTTTACTATTCCTCAAATAAGATGGGTCATCAACGCTAACATCACAAGATCAACCCTAACCCAGTCCCCAAAGAGTATTCTTACTTCATAACAATTATAATTCCTCATCTTAAATATTCCAACAAAAATACACAACACAAGAAGAACAAAGAACCTAATATCTGAAAGATGATAAAAAACAACAGAAATAAAGATACTCGTCTGAATAAATTCATTGAATATCTTTTACTGCTAATGAACAGATGTTGTTTTTAAGGTTCACAATTATTGAACCATTTAAATTGTTTGAGATCTGAGGTTCTTTACAAAGAAGGATTTTATCTTATTTTTTTGATTAACCTAAGACGCTCTACATGGAGAGATAGCTCATTGTAATCAGCATAAAAGAGCTGTTGGCATTTTTAATAACATTCAACAGGTCCCTGTGGGTCTCCTTGCAGATATTCCGTTTTGAAGAATGAAGAATAGTCTTGCTATAATTCTTTTGGTAAAATTCATTCGCAAGTTTAAGAACTAATAAATAATACGAATTGTTGTTGTTCAGAAAGAGAAATGGTTTTCTTCTCAAGGCTTTAATAACATGGCTGCGAGCAAAATGGCTGACAAGACAAAACAAAAATGGGTCTTTGATCATTTTAGGAAAAAGCAAATGTGTGAAGTTGATTTGCTTTTGTACCAGAAATAAGTAAAAAAGAAAAAAAAACAGTGAAGCAAAATCGAAAAATTTTTAAGATCGAAAGAGAAAAAGAAAAAAGGAGAGAGAAAAGATAGAAGGAAAGAGAAAAAGAAAAAAGGGGAGAGAAAAGATAGAAGGAAAGAGAAAGGAAAAAAAAATAAAGAAATAGGTTTAAAAAAGAAGAAAGAAAATAAAAAAAGATGAAAAAGAAAATATGCAAAATAAAACGAACAGAAGAAAAAGTAAAAAGATAGAAGACAATGAAGGAAAAAGAGAACGAAAAAAAATGAAAAGAAATAAGAAGCAAAAAGAAAGAAAATAAAAAGAAAAGTAAAAGAAGGAAAAAGAAAAGGAAATCATGAAAAAAAGAGAAAAAGAAAAAGAAAAAAAGAAAAAGAAAGAAAGAAAAAGAAAGGAAGGAAAATAAGACAAAAATTAAAAAAGATGAAAAAGAAAATATGCAAAATAAAACAAAAAGAAGAAAAAGGAAAAAGAAAGAAGACAATGAAGGAAAAGGAGAAAGAAAAAAATGAAAAGAAATAAGAAGCAAAAAGAAAGAAAATAAAAAGAAAAGTAAAAGAATGAAAAAAGAAAAAGAAAAAGAAAGAAAGAAAAAGAAAGGAAGGAAAATAAGGAAAAAAATTAAAAAAGATGAAAAAGAAAATATGCAAAATAAAACAAAAAGAAGAAAAAGGAAAAAGAAAGAAGACAATGAAGGAAAAGGAGAAAGAAGAAAAATGAAAAGAAATAAGAAGCAAAAGAAAGGAAAAGAAAAAGAAAAGTAAAAGAATGAAAAAAAGCAAAAAGAAATTCATGGTAAAAAGAGGAAAAGAAGAAGAAGGAAAGAAAAAGAAAGAAAAAATAAAAAATAAAAACTTGAAAAACCAAAACAAAAAATTCAAAAAGAAAGAAAATGAAAAACTTTAAAAAAGAAAAGGAAAGAAAAAGATGGAAAGAAAAAGAAAAAACTCTAAAAAAAGAAGGAAATAAAAGAAAAGAAGAAGTAAAAGGGAAAACTAAAAGGAAAGAAAAAACATGAATAAAATTTTTTTAAAAAAAGAAGAAAAAGAAAACTTTTTAAAACAATAAAAGAAAAAGATGGAAATTTTTTTTAAAATAAAAAATTAAAAAGAAAAAAGATAAATTTAAAAAGAAAAAAGAAAAAGAAAAAGTAAAAAAGAAAAAAAAAATTGAAATAAAAGAAACAAAATTAAAAAAGAGAAAAAAGTTTATTTTAAAAAACATTTGAAAAAAGAACGAATAGAAAAATTTTGAAAGAAAAAAGAAAAAATTATATCGAAAAAATGAAAATTTAAAAGAAAAAACGAAAAATTTATTTAGGTTTGGTCTGGTTTGGTTTTAAGGCATATCAACTATTGTTGGTTATTTAATGACAAATCCTTTTTTTTACATATGTATTAAATTCATGATTTTTAAACACATTTTTAGATACACACAGTTAAATGATCGAACGGTTCTTTTTCTAACAATTCAATTTAGCATTAATCAACAAAGTTAAATGGTTCCAATTATTGCTATGCATCACTAACAATGCAATTAAACATCAGTCATTTGTTTGTACACAATTAAATGATCAAACAGTTCTGTTTCTAACAATTCAATTTAGCATAAGTCAACAAAGTCATGGAAAAAAATTGAAATTAAAAGGCAGACATATACAAACAAAAAAAAAAAAGGATGAATGAAATAGAGACACGAAAAAATGAATGAAATAGAGACATGAAAAAATGAAAGAAAAAGAGACATGAAGAAATGAATGAAATAGAGAAAAGAAGAAACGAATGAAATAGAGACATGAAGAAATGAATGAAAAAGAGACATGAAGAAATGAATGAAATAGAGACATGAAGAAATGAATGAAATAGAGAAAAGAAGAAATGAATGAAATAGAGACATGAAGAAATGAATGAAATAGAGAAAAGAAGAAATGAATGAAAAAGAGACATGAAGAAATGAATGAAATAGAGACATGAAGAAATGAATGAAATAGAGAAAAGAAGAAACGAATGAAATAGAGACATGAAGAAATGAATGAAAAAGAGACATGAAGAAATGAATGAAATAGAGACATGAAGAAATGAATGAAATAGAGAAAAGAAGAAATGAATGAAATAGAGACATGAAGAAGTGAATGAAATAGAGAAAAGAAGAAATGAATGAAAAAGAGACATGAAGAAATAAATGAAATAGAGACATTAAGAAATGAATGAAATAGAGAAAAGAAGAAATGAATGAAAAAGAGACATGAAGAAATGAATGAAATAGAGACATGAAGAAATGAATGAAATAGAGACATGAAAAAAGGAATGAAATAGAGACACAAAAAAGTGAATGAAATAGAGAAAAGAAGAAATGAATAAAATAGAGACATGAAGCAATGAATGAAAAAGAGACATGAAGAAATGAATGAAATAGAGACATGAAAAAATGAATGAAATAGAGACATGAAAAAATGAAAGAAATAGAGAAAAGAAGAAATGAATGAAATAGAGACATGAAGAAATGAATGAAATAGAGAAAAGAAGAAATGAATGAAATAGAGACATGAAGAAATGAATGAAAAAGAGACATGAAGAAATGAATGAAATAGAGACATGAAGAAATGAATGAAATAGAGACATAAAGAAATGAAAGAAAAAGAGACATGAAGAAATGAATGAAATAGAGACATGAAGAAATGAATGAAATAGAGACATGAAAAAAGGAATGAAATAGAGACACAAAAAAGTGAATGAAATAGAGAAAAGAAGAAATGAATAAAATAGAGACATGAAGAAATGAATGAAAAAGAGACATGAAGAAATGAATGAAATAGAGACATAAAAAAATGAATGAAATAGAGACATGAAAAAATGAAAGAAATAGAGAAAAGAAGAAATGAATGAAATAGAGACATGAAGAAATGAATGAAATAGAGAAAAGAAGAAATGAATGAAATAGAGACATGAAGAAATGAATGAAAAAGAGACATGAAGAAATGAAGGAAATAGAGACATGAAGAAATGAATGAAATAGAGACATGAAGAAATGAATGAAATAGAGACATGAAGAAATGAATGAAATAGAGACATGAAAAAAGGAATGAAATAGAGACACAAAAAGTGAATGAAATAGAGAAAAGAAGAAATGAATAAAATAGAGACATGAAGAAATGAATGAAAAAGAGACATGAAAAAGTGAATGAAATAGAGACATGAAGAAATGAATGAAAAAGAGACATGAAGAAATGAATGAAATAGAGACATGAAGAAATGAATGAAATAGAGATATGAAAAAAGAAATGAAAAAGAAACATGAAGAAATGAATGAAATAGCGACATGAAGAAATGAATGAAAGAGAGACATGAAGAAATGAATGAAACAGAAACATGAAGAAATGAATGAAATAGAGACACAAAAAAGTGAATGAAATAGAGAACAGAAGAAACGAATGAAAAAGAGACATGAAGAAATGAATGAAAAAGAGACATGAAGAAATGAATGAAAAAGAGACATGAAAAAAGGAATGAAATAGAGACATGAAGAAATGAATGAAACAGGGGCATGAAAAAGTGAATGAAATAGAGAAATGAAAAAGTGAATGAAGCAAAGAGAATGAAATAGTGACAGGAAAAATTCAAGAATGAAGAAATAAATTAAATTGTCATGTGAAAATGGGAATGAAAAATATTTGAAGAATAGAATGAAATAGAGACATGAAAAAGCAAATGGATGATGGGATTAAAGAAGTGAAGAAAGAAAGATATGAAGAATAGAAATTATTGAAAGAGGGATTTAGAGAGAATGAAATATAGTGAGACAAAACAAGTGAATGAAACAAAAAATATAAAATATTCAAATGAAATTGAGACATGGAAATCTAGGGATAAAAAAAAAAAAATCGTTCAAAAATAAAACAAACAGTGACAATGATAGCAAAGATTGTAAAAAACAAGAAAGTCATTTGCCCGCTGACAGATCAGAAATGGCTGTATGAATAGAAAAAAGTATGAAAATCTTAAGAATGGAAAAAAAATCAAACAATTTAGGGATAAAAAAAAGTTTGTTTAAGATGATAATGATGGCCATGTTTGCAAGCAATTGACGGAAAATGCATCTAAATAAAGAGCTTGAATGCACTGACGTGGATCAAAAGTGTACACTTAACTTTGATGATTGATATGAACAGGTATTCGTGCTAGCAACTCAAAGTTTAGAATTAATAACTTTTGAGCCTACTTTCACTTTCAAGCAAATCAACTAATATGGTTTGACTTGAAATGACATTGTGTTTTTTTTTTATGCATTCTGTTAATGAATTTCTCTTCTTACATTCAAATAGAATGATTCTCTGTCTTTGACCTAAACTAAAACAGATCTCTGAATTTTTTTTTTCATAAGAAGCTCAAAGAAAGTTAAAAACTGATTCTATTTTATTCAATCTTATTTGGTACCAACTGTCATCGGAAATGGACTCGGCTACCCCTGTCTAAAACCTGGCTTTTTTGCATTTCACATAACTCCAATGACCTTGGAAAAGGTATGAATCCAACTATTCTCCCACCAGCTATCGATAAATAGTCGGACAGACTAGCTCTTAAACTAAGCAATCAACCAGTCGACAAGTTTTTCAAAGAGGTTGGATAAAGATATCCCTTAAATTCTATTTAACTTGTCAGTGGGGCTTCCGAGAGACTGGGGTTCAATTCTAGGTCGAGTCATACCAAAGACTCAAAAAATGGTACTTGATGCCACCTAACACTCAGCATTATAAGGTAAGGATCAAGGGTAAAGTGGAGCAATCCAGGGAATGGAGTAGCACTCTCCCCTACACCTCGGTGTAGGAAAATCATTTTCTGATGCATTTCTATAGTAAAATCAACTGCAATGCATTTTTATAGTAATATTATTTTCGATGAATTTAAATATCTCCCCTTAATATTTGTAACTCAGAATATTTAGAAGAATTACACTTATCTTGTGATTTTAGTATATAATATACTTCCTTAACTGGACATTGGCATGATGGTTAGAGACCTGGGTTCAATCCCAGGTAGAGTCATACCAAAGACTCAAAAAATGATGCTTGATACCTCCTTGCTTAACACTCAGCATTATAAGGTACTGATCAAGGGTAAAGTGGAGCAATCCAGGGAAAGGAGTAGTGCCCTCCCCTACACCTCGGTGTAGTAGCTGTTGAAAAGGGAACCTTTGGGTCATTCTCGACTAAGGTTGCCAACATTACTTTACTTTTACTATATCCCCTGCTGAAGGGTAAGACTGATTTCAATCAGCAGAATCCAATTGATGGGACTCATTTTGGCCGGCTGTGGTGTCAGCGGCACAGATCTGGTCGGGTGTGTCTCATCACTGGACATACCTTGAGCCTTAGGGGGCCATCCCACCAGGCTTTAACCCTCCTAGGAAGGGTTAGGTTTATCGCCTGGTGCCTGAGGCGACCCTTTTTAGGAGAATGCTGACGGAGCCCAAGGCATTGGAATGCCAGGTGTGTGTGGGCTACAGCCCTGCGCATGGATCCACCTTAAAAAAGGCATTGTGCCACACTTGTCCGCTTGGTGAGATGGCCGACAAATACCATGGAAGAGTAAGACCCCTACAAAAGAGGTGTCCTGGGTATAATATTAAACTGGATATCTGAGGAGTGTAGATTACTCTTTCATTTCTTTTTCCCCTGTGTTCTCTATTATCCTGAGGGGTAGTAACTGCTAGGGTTCCAACTGTGAGTGAAAGGAGCTGTTTAAAAATCATTTGCATTTGATAAGAATTCTTGATGACATAATACTGTGTAAATCATTTCACAATTCAGTCTGTTTGAGAATTATTTATATTTGATGTTGAAAAAAAAAACTCTTTATAAACAGCTATATAAATACGTAAATAGTAAAGTTGGTGACTGTAGTCGAGGACGACCAGAAGGCTTGTTGCATATTGACCCCCGGCTGAGCTGTCAAAATAGGAAATGCACCTGTGTAAATAACAGGTGCATCCAGTCTCAAGGGGATAACCTTGACTGTCAACAGGTTGAATTGAGTGGGCGTAAAACAATAATATAACTTGATGCACAGTAAGTTTGAGTTAGTTGGAGATATGTTGCTGTAGAGAGAACCAGCACTCAGCAGAGGGGGCCCTCAAGCCCCTAACTTAGCAGTTGCAGTTGGAGAGAAGATGCTGGAATGAAGACCATGTCCCAGAGAGGCTGGGCCCCTAGGCCCCCTATTGAGCAGCCCAGGAGAACAGGAAAGAAATGCTGTTATGGCCATAAGAGTGGGGGTCAATATGTTGCAGTTCTGTTCAGTCTCCAACTCACCTCTCACACAGTAAAACATTTAGTAACCCTTTCGAACCCTTTCAAATAAATTGAGCGGTATATTTTTCTAAAGAAGTGTCTTCGCTCATCCTTATTATGTTGAATATGTTTCTGCATGCATATGTGTATGTATAGTGTTCATGGCTATGCAACCACTTACCATGTACCCCTGTTGCATACTGACCCTTGACCATGCCGTCAATCAAAGACGCACCTAAATAAATGAGCGGAAGAAGATCACATGATCTAATCGGAAGTTGAAGACGTTATGAAATAGTATATGCAGCTGACCATGGCAATTGAGTCAGTGAGTCAGTGAGGGCCGAGTCTGAGCCAGCTTGCAGTCACTGAGAGCCTCCCACTGAGGTCTGTGGCCCACATGAGCCTCTAGTTGAGCAACCCTAGCCGAGAACCAGAAGTGCTAAGTGGGGTCTTAAAGATAATACAGCATGCTATGGTCAAGAGAAGAAGTTATGGATCAATATAGCAATCTGTCCTTGTCTCCCTCCATCCATCAGTCTCTCGATATATTCTTATAAAGAAGTGTTGTGGTCATTCTTTATGTACATCCTTCATTATCGCTAAACACCCCCTACTGTTCTTCTAGAAGGATGGTTTTGGCATTGAATAACCCACAAAGGTTGATATACCATTAAAATAAAACAAAACCAAACTGTCTCATGAAGCAATACCTACAACATAAGCAAGACAAAGAGACATCCCAAAAAGCACAACTATTTTTGGGTTGCCTCAACTATGCGCAAGAGATGTGGCTCATCCCATTCAAACAATCTCCTCTTGTGGAGAAAAATATCTACACATATAAAATACTCATATTTATTACTACTCATGAATATTATTACTCATATATAATACTCATATATAAAATACTGCCCTAGTGGGTAGTGATCTCCAATGGCCTGGGAGTCCAAGGTTCAATCCCAGGTTGAGTCATATCTAACACTCAAAAAATGGTACGTGATACCTCCTAGCTTAACACTCAGTATTATAAGGTATAGATTATCAGTAAAGCAGAGCAATCCAGGGAAAGGAGTAGCACCCTCCCCAACACTTTTTTTTTTCATCATACAACCTGTGAAAGCACGTGCGATACCCTAGCCTCATCAGCCGCCAACCAGGGTGATAACACAGTTTTTGAGCTACCGAAACTGTGTTATCACCCTGGTTGGTGGCTGATGAGGCTAGGGTATCGCACGTGCTTTCACACGGTGTATGATGAAAAAAAAAAAAGAAAAAAGGTATGGATTATCAGTAAAGCAGAGCAATCCAGGGAAAGGAGTAGCACCCTCCCCAACACTTCAGTGTCGTAGCTATTGAAAAGGGAGCCTTTGGGTTGACCTCGGCCATGGTCACCAACTTTACTATAATAC
>CAUZXS010004151.1:80000-147500 GCA_963585895.1 Sepioteuthis lessoniana
CCAGAGTTGCTAGGCCAAAAGGTTAGGGTTAGGGTTACTATGTTGAGGTTTTAAGGGAGTTCAGGAAGAGATTCCGTAGGAAGAGGCCAGCACTCTTCAAATCGAGTCAGTGGCCTTTCCACCAGGACAATGCACCAGTCCACAACTCCATCCTTGTCACAGACTATTTGACTAAGATGGGCATCAAGACAGTTCGTCACTCTCCCTTTAGTCCAGACCTTGCTCCCTGTGACTTTTGGTTATCCCTAACCTTAGAGGCTGTCGTTATGAGACAAATGAGGAGATGAAAGATGCTGTGTTGAAGGTCATTGACACGCTCAGACAAGATAACATCCATGAGGCATTCCAGAAGTTGTTGGAATGGTACAACAAGTGCATTGCAGCCAAAGGAGATTACTTCGAAGGGGACAAGAGTTTCATGTGTGTACTATCAATAAAAGTGCCCATACGAAAAAAGTCTGGAAACTTATTTAATGATCCTTGTATATATTTAATATATATGTATAAAGAAGATTTAGCATTAAATAATCTACAACGAATGATATGCCATAAAACCCAACCAAACCAAAACTTTTCCTAAACCAGTTACCAAACCAAGGCTAGAACTTAATCTTCCCTACTGTTATACTCATAGTTGATATATATATATATATATATATATCTAAATTTATGAGTAACTTGCAAAATGAAATTTAACAAATTGTTCAAGGTTATTCAGCAGGGATTTAGCTTGAGCAGGTGTATCAAAAAGTTGAACAAAATGAAGGAGAAAAAAAAGCAATATTTCTTTTGTCTTATTCATTTTTCTAATGTTCTCACCTAGTTTTGATATTTGGTTATTGTTTGGAGACATTTTTCAGTGGAAGTAAAGTTTTTTTGACTAAGTTTTTTCAACGAGATTTTAACAGAGATGATTTACTAGACTTATTTACTGACCCCTCCGCTCGGGCAGGATATGACACAAGGTCAAATTTTTAAGCGGAGTTTAAAAAGTTTGAATTCAGAGTTTTCCTTCTCCTAGACTAGTTGCCTCACCAAAGCTGAAGAACCTAGTCTGCCCTACTATTTACCATAGCTGGAGGGAGAATAATCGGATTCATACCTTTCCCAAGTGCTATGTGAAATGTAATCAGTCATGTCCAGGATTTGAACTTGTGTTGCCGTGTCCATTTCCTATGATGATAACCATTGCACCATGGGTTCCTCAGTAAAGATGATTTGCTATAAGAGAAGTGAAGAAAAATGCACTGGTGACATATCCACTTCTTGAATAATATATATATATATATATATATATAAAGTTGGCCAAATGTAGTCAAGAGCAACCTGAAGGCTCCCTTTTCAATAGCTACTCCGTTGAGGTGTAAGGGGGGATGCAATTCCTTTTCCTTGATTGTGCCACTTACCCTTGATCCATACCCTATTATTCTGATTGGTAATGAAGGAGGCATCAAGTACCAATTTTTTAGTCTTTGGTATGATGTGGCCTGGGATTGAACCCTGGTCTCCCAAACCATTGGTGAACTCTTTAACCATTATGTCACTATATATATATATATATATATATATATATATATAAGTGTTTGTATTTCTCAGAAGCAAGGTATGTATTTCCTTCAGGAGAAAAATTATTCAGTACAAAATTAAAAATAACTTTATTCAAGTTAGCGCATAATTGATTTCTGCTGTACGGCATATTTAGAGAAGCTAAGAGAATTTATAGCTGTTGGAATGAACCCTTAAAACCTGTAAGCAGAATTTTGACTTTGAAAATCTGTACGTTTGATATTCAAAATTCAGTTTGCGGTCATCTCTTTCCATAATAAAATCATACCACACTTCACAAAAAAATATGGAGTGCATATGGGAAAACAGGTTAAGTCTGGTTTCTTTTGTTTAATGGCATATCAACCTTTGTGGGTAATATAATGCCAAAGCCATCCTTATGGAAAAGTAAAAGTAAAGTTGGTGATGGAAGTCGAGAGTGACCCAAAGGCTCTTTTTTCAATAGCCACTACACTGAGGAGTAGAGGAGAGCCCAACTCCTTTCCGTGGATTGCTCCACTTTACCCTTGATATGTACCTTATAATACTGAGTGTTAAGCAAGGAAGTATCAGTTACCCTTTTTTCATTTTTTGGTATGACTCGACCTGGGATTGAACCCTGGTCTCTTGAGCCATTAGCAAACACTCTTCTCACTCGGCCAATTAGTGGTACTATTTAATCCATAGTTTGGGGATATGAATGGATACATATCTTTTACAAGGATATTAGTTCAAAAGTGAATGTAATAGTGTGACTGGAGTCCAAACTTGCTTACTACAATGTTACAGTCCACTACATTAACCATTACTAAGCTCAGATGTATGTAGAACATCCAGAATTGGCAGCAGCTGCTGCTGCTTGTATTAAAACCCTAGAAGGCAAGGTAAATTGCTATGGACTCCTGGACATTATGAATATTTTCATATTTTTTGCACTCAGTTGTTGAAAAAAAGCAGTGACTCCTCGGATATTTCCTGTTGATTTTAATCCCTTTCTTTTTTTCAAATTATTGCTGGACATTTGATAACATTTTGATATATTTCATCAAATATTGCAAAACCATGCCTTGGACAATGGAGCAGATATTTTGTGTGAAGACATCTTGGTTTGGTTTGGTTTGGTTTAATGGCATATCAACTATCATAGGTTATTTAATGCCAAATCCTTTTTATACATATATATTAAATATATATAATTTAGTTTGGTTTAGTTTTATGGCATATCAACCATTGTTGGATATTTAATGCCAAATCCTCTTTATTCATATATATATTAAATATATATGATTTAGTTTGGTTGGGTTTTATGGCATATTAACCATTGTAGGTTATTTAATGCCAAATCCTTTTCATACAGATGTATTAGATATATATGATTTGGTTTGGTTTGGTTTGGTTTTATAGCATATCAACCATTATAGGTTATTTAATGCCATATCCTTTTTATACATATATATTAAATAGATAAGATTTGGTTTGGTTGGATTTTATGGCATATCAACCATTGTTGCTTATTTAGTGCCAAATCCTCTTTCTTCATATATATTAGATATATAAGATTTGGTTTGGTTGGTTTTATGGCATATCAACCATTGTAGTTTATTTAATGCCAAATCCTTTTTATACATATATATTAAATATATATGATTTGGTTTGGTTGGGTTTTATGGCATGTCAATCATTGTAGGTTATTTAATGCCAAATCCTTTTTATACATATATATTAAATAGATAAGATTTGATTTGGTTGGATTTTATGGCTTATCAACCATTGTAGTTTATTTAATACCAAATCATCTTTATACATATATATTAAATATATGATTTGTAAACACATTTTGTTGATAATATTTTTAACAGAGCCAGTTCAATAGTTTTAAGTATTGCTATTTAACTTTGATAATTCTATTCAAAATTATTTATTTTTTTGTACAGTTAAGTGATTCTAAATATTGCTATGTATCACTTACAATTCAATTAGAGTCATTTGTTTAATGATCAAACACTTTAATTTCTAACATTTTCATTCAATATAATGTTACGTCTTGACCTTTGACCAAACCATCAATCAGAGTTTCTCTGTACAGGACGCACCTGTGAAAATAAGCGAAAGCAGTCATGTTGTTGTACGGAAATGTGTGGGTGTTTTGAAATGATGTATGCAGTCTCAGTCTTGAGTCAGTTTCACCTTGCAGCGGTCAGTCGAGTTGGCAGATTGAGAACCATAGCTGCAGGGAGCCAAGTCGCCCCTTGGCCAGAACCATTTGAGTACGTCTCATTGAAAGAAAAGACGTAAGGCCTTGAAGATAAAACAGCATGGCATGGTCAAGAGAAGAAGTTATGGGTCAATATGGCTGTCTCTCTTCGCCTCCCAGTTTCTCTCTCTCAGACCACAGAATCTTTGACCCCTTTCGAGAATACAGTGTGAGAATCATATTTTTATGACCAAGTGTGGTGTTATGGAATAGCCGAGGGATTTCGGTTCATGCCTTTGAGTTTAGTTAGGCTGAGAACTTTTCGGCTCAGCACATGGGTTAGTTAGGTGCAACATTGAAGCAGGTGTTAACGCGGGTGCGCGCAGGCGGATGGAGGTGTCACTCAGATGTCATAATAGTCCGAGACGATACTGGGTGACAGGGTGCGGGTGACGTCACACACCGGAAGCGCGCGGAGGTTTGTGTGAGAATTTGAAGAGAGAAAGAGTCGGGTACTAGATGCCAAATGAGAAGGATTGACTTTTGGAGCTCGCAGGCACGAGGTGAACGTGCGCCCTATGGGGGCCGCTCGAGATGGGGTCCAAATGAATAAGACAGCATAGAAGATTGTGTCTCTCCTCCTTACGTCGAAACCTTTAACTCAAAGTTAATAAAAAGGTTTCGTATCTGAACAAGAAGTCATTCAGTGTTTTCGAATTCCGAGATTCCTACGTTCTATTGTAATGAACATTATATGTCTATTTCGCACATAGTGTTAATTGTGAATATGGTACAGTGGTGGTTTCTTCCATTCATCATTTTCAGTCTTGAGTATCATATATGCACTTACCTAACATCTTCTCCACAAGCTGAGTGTGAGACCAGGTCAATTTTTAAGTGGAGTACAGCTGGTTTAAATTCGGAGTTTTCCTTCTTCAAGACTGATTGCCCAGTCAGCTGAGGTAACAGAATCCACTAACAGTGAATCTGTAGAGGGGTAAGCCACCCCCACCAACTAAATAATCTGATGGTGAAGTTCCAGTTATGCTAGAGGTTTTGGGAATGTAGAGCACCCTTTCATTGCCTTCGCTCCCAGATCCACTCTGGCCCAAAGTGGTCATACCTGATAGGGTCCTATTTATGGGTCAAATAGAGCTAAACAGTGCACTTAGGCTAAACTTGATACTCGAAATAGAACTGTTTTGACATTTAAAGTGTGTACTGGCTTGTTTGAAATGGAACTGTTTTTGTATGATTAACTGGATTATATAACAGTAGCTAATTCATTTGCACTCTGTTTAAATGTCAGACAGTTCTATTTAACTCAGAGATGGGACCCTATCAGGTGCTACCATTCCAGGTCAGAGTGTACCTGGGAAGAATGGTAATGAAGGAGTACTCAACATTCCCCAAATTTTCGAGGCTGGAACCTTGCCATCAAGATGTTCAATTTGATCACATCACCAAACCGGAGTGAGATTTTCAAGTTGATCTAGACATTTGAAGCTCATAATCCTTGTGAAGGCAACAGGTTCCTTACAACCGGGGTCTCTGAACACCCAAGAAGAATGTGCATGTGTTATCAACAAATTTGCTCGCCATTTTCAACTGAATGGCAGACACCTGATGCATGTTCTCTCGGGCTTCTCTTGGTTTATGTTTAAGACTAAATACTTGCAGATCCTCAAATATTATTCTTTTACCTTTTAATAAATGTAATTTTCATGACTCTATCATTTGTGGTCCTTGGTTTGTGTCTAATCCTTTTCATTCAAAAATTGTGCAACAACATATATATATATATATATATATATATATATAGCTTTATATATGTATTTTTCTTCATATTTTTGGTTTACATCAGACACACAAAACAGGATGGAAATAAATTTATAATCCTAAAGTAACCGGTCTTTGATTTTTTTCTTAAAGAAAAAAAAAAATATATATGTACATATATATATATATATGTGTGTGTGTGTGTGTGTGTGTGTGTGTTGTTTCTCCACCATCTCAACCCAGAAATATGTAGAATAGAAAGAAGACTTTACACAAACACACACACACATATATATATATATATATATATACATCATTAGAACAGACGGAGACAGACTGATAGATAGATTGATAGATAGATATGAATAGACTGAAATAGATAGTTTGATAAACAGATTGAGATAGATAGATAGATAGATGTGAACAGCATGCGATAGATAGATAGATAGTCAAGACCGATTGAAGATCATAAAAAAGAGGTATTTAACAGAACTTGTTTAGATAACAATTTGGTGCCTAAATATACAATATATATATATATATATCTCATCATCATCATCATGTCGTGCTGGTAGCACGGATATCCCTGACCCTCTCTTGCCACTTTTCCCTATCGTTCATCGCCTCAGGCAGGTCTTCAGGACAACATCCTCACATAGTTTCTGAATGTATGTTCGTGCTGGTTGTCCTGCTTTTGCATGGCCATATGTGGGGGTCCATAAGAGTACATCACTTATGAGTTCGTCCCTGCTTCTCCAGCAGTGTCCTGCATGTCTGGTTCGTCTAACTTGAATAGTTTTCATGATAGGAGGCAGGTGGCCGTACAGTTGGTGTCTTGTGGGGTGTTGCTGCCAGGACTTGTTCAGGATTGCTCGCAGCATTCTTGGGTAATTGCCGTCTAGCTTCTTTTCCAGCCGTTTTGTTAGAGTCCATGTAGTGCAGCCATATAGCAGTATCGATGTAACTGCTGCCTGGAAGAAACTGTGTTTCATTTTATTGGTTAGGTCTGTTTTCCATATAATCGATAGCCTATTGATAGCTGTCCATGCTTTCGTGAACCTCGTGTCGATGTCCTTTTTGGTTGATGCGGCGCTGCTTCCTAGGTAAGTGAATTTGTCTACTAGTTTAAGAGGGGTTCCGTCTAGAGTGGAGATGTCACCCGTTTGATTATAGCACATATATTCCGTTTTGTGTGCATTGACATAGAGGCCTATGCCTGCGGCTGCTCGTTCCAAACTATGCAGTAGTGTTTCGGCTTGGTCGGGTGTATATTCAGTTTATTTGAATTCATTTCTTAACATTGTTCTTGAAAGCAGATATTAACATAGGTTATATAATAATGCAAATAGAAATTATTACTTTTCAATGGAATAAACTTTTTTTTAAAATTAGTTGAATTTTGTTTTGTAAATTGTGCTTACTGGTTCACTGTAAATAGAAGGATCCAAAATTTCAGTTGACATTTTGCAGGTAACATGATGCATTTAATTTAATCCTTATCTTGCTCTTAATTATCATTATTACCGCTTGCAAGATTATTACAACCGTTTTATTTGCTTATATCAACATATTTTTCAGGATATGCTACAGATCTATCTATCTATCTATCTATCTATCTATCTATCTCCATCTGTTAATATCTATCTATCTTTTTCAGTCTGTTCATATCAATCAATCTATCTATCTATCCCTAGTTCATATCTATCTATCTATCTATCTATCTATCCCGAGTTCATATCTATCTATCTATCCCTAGTTCATATCTATCAATCTATCTATCTATCTATCTTTTTCAGTCTGTTCATATCTATCGATCTATCTATTTGTCTATCCCTAGTTCATATCTATCTATCTTTTTCAGTCTGTTCATATCTATCTATCTATCTATCCCTAGTTCATATCTATCTATCTATCTATCTATCTTTTTCAGTCTGTTCATGTCTATCTCAGTCTGTTTATATCTATCTATCTATTTCAGTATGTGTGTTTTGATGTATCTATCAATCTATTGAGATACACCACTGATTTACTTAATAGCATTTCAACTGCTACCTGTTCAATTATCAACTCCCTATTGGATTACTCTTTTCTTAGTTTTAAAATGAGATGTAAACCTCAGAGAGTACCATTCTTGGCTCCAACTTCTGTGACATAAATTTTCTAACTTGTATTGTTTATAATCTATTTTAAAAGAAAGAACAAATTTGTTCCATTTACCCATTTCTCGTATTTATCAGAGGAATATACTTCAGTCAAACATCGATTTGCCAATTGTTGCTGGGCAGGTTTTATGGAATGTAAACTCATGATGTTAGCTTTTTTCTTTCTTTTTCTACAATGGTAGCGTGTCAAGTAACTAATAATAATAATCCTTAGTAAACAATTATAGCTTCAAGTAACTATTCTTAATACAAATAATTGGCACAGTTATATGCTTTCAAGTAACTAACAATAATAATCCTTAGCAAACAATTATAGCTTCAAGTAACTATTCTTAATACAAATAATTGGCACACAGTTATATGCTTTCAAGTTACTTATAATAATAATCCTTAGTAAACAATTATAGCTTCAAGTAACTATTCTTAATACAAATAATTGGCACATAGTTATATGCTTTCAAGTAACTAATAATAATAATCCTTAGTAAACAATTCTCGCTTCAAGTAACTATTCTTAATCCAAATAATTGGCACACAGTTATCTGCTTTCAAGTAACTAATAATAATAATCCTTAGCAAACAATTCTCGCTTCAAGTAACTATTCTTAATACAAATAATTGGCACACAGTTATATGTTTTCAAGTAACTAATAATAATAATCCTTAGTAAACAATTATAGCTTCAAGTAACTATTCTTAATACAAATAATTGGCACTCAGTTATATGCTTTCAAGTTACTAATAATAATAATAATCTTTAGTAAACAAATATAGCTTCAAGTAACTATTCTTAATACAAATAATTTGTATACACTTATATGCTTTCAAGCATGTATATACCAAACTCCTTGGCTGAGAGTAGGATATGGCACAAAGTCAATTTTAAACATTTTATAGCTGGTTTTAATTCAGGGTTTTTTCTTTCTTTTAGACTGTTGGTTGCCCTACCCAGCCTAATGAACTAAATCTGCTCTACTATTTACCTCAAGCTGAGGGGAGAAAAGATGGATTCATATCTTTTCCAAGGGCATTTGTGCAAAATGGAAATGAAACTGCTTTACACAGGGTTTGAACTTTGTTCACCAATTCCATTTCCTACAACAGTAACCATTACACAAATCATAAGGTTTCAAGTATTCTTATCTAATGCTAATAATTTTTATACAATCATAAGTCTGGAAGTATTCTGATGAATACTAATGATTTGATTACAATTGTAGGTTTTCAAGTTTCTTCATCACATACTAAATTTTTCTAACTGATCAATTTGACTCATAGATGAAACCCTAACAGATACTATCATTCTGTGTCAGAGTGGACCTAGGAGTAATAGCAATGAAAGAATGACTCAATACTCTTCATAGATCAAGAACTGAATCTTAGTGTTATATCCAAGATACCCTTATTAACATCAGGGGGATTTGCTCCTTTGCAGGCAATGTAGCCAGTGTATTCTAAGCCACATTTGTACCAATGGGATGAATTCACCAGTTACTGTCCCCTAGACCAGCTGCCACAGTTAAAGAAACCAGTTTGCCCTATTATTTTTCCATTCCTGGGTGTAGAATGATTGGATTCGTACCTTACTCTAGAATATTAGCAATATGTAAAAATGCAAGCAGACTTGTCCAGGATTTGAACTCAGGTCACTAAGTCCATTTTCTATGTTAATATGCTTTGTGCTATGAGTACTTCCACATGTCATGTAATGACATGTAATGGGATATATAAGATCAACTTGATCCTAGCTAAATTTGATGTTCATTTCAAGGAAGTCTAATCAACTTAAAAGAATATATGCCTAATTCTTAAGAGATATAAAAGATTCACGTCAGTGTTTGAGGTTTTGATCTGCCATCCTTTATGCAATTGGATTGGATCAGCATGGTTCAAGTAAAAAAAAAAAAGAAGAAAAGAAATCTATTAATGTGCCAGATCAAAGTTCAAAAGAGAAGGCTTGAACCTGAAGCAAATAACTGTAAAGGATTGACTTGATTTCAGGAGTTCCACTCTAGCTGTTAAAATATACAGCGTGGCTTTCACTGTGCAAAAAAAGGACAACATGTGATATCGATACAAAAAGCTTTGATTGGCATCGCTTAAAACATTTGATTGAGAATCTGAGACATAACTGTCTGGATAAACATGGTTCAATACACTTGCTTCTTAATCTCACAGGATAGAGCTCAGCACAAAAGATTTGAGCCACCTTAAAATGGCCAAGCTAGATCAACCTTGATTACTGTTAACTTTACTACTTGATCTCAGGATCTCTGGTCAACATGAAGTATGTTCAACATTGCATTTGTTCAATGTAGTTGAAAGCAACATTAGTCCCCATCTCTCTCTCTCTTTCTTTTTCTTTCTTTTTTCTTTTTTTTTTTTGTGGCGTGTTTAAGGGGATAGAAATGTGATTTAGAGTAGCAGCTAAGATCAGAGTCCAGGAAATGCAAATTTGAGGTGAGTCTCTCACAAAATCAATGAAGACAACATTTCTGAGAGGGAACGAGGAACAATAGGTGTGTGGGTGGATGGATGGATAAGGAAACAACAGGGCAGACGGGAGATGAGGGAGGAGTGAGCTGAGAAATCACGAAAACCAATCTATTGATCAATAGAATGAAACACAGATCAGAAAAGAGTTGTCGTATGAGATGGAATAAAGAAGAAAGAGTGGAAAGGTCTACATAAAAATGTAGAAATAAGACGTGTACGCATAGCATAGCTGTGTATACAGGGTGTTTCAAAAAATTTGATATCATTTGAGATGTATAGGGTGTTTAAAAAAATTTGATATCATTTGAGATGTATAGGGTGTTTAAAAAAATTTGATATCATTTGAGATGTACTGGGTGTTTAAAATAATTTGATATCATTTGAGATGTATAGGGTGTTTAAAAAAAATTGATATAATTTGAGATGTATAGGGTGTTTCAAAAGATTTGATATCATTTGAGATGTACAGGGTGTTTAAAAAAATTTGATATCATTTGAGATGTACAGGGTGTTTCAGAAAAATTGATATCATTTGAGATGTACAGGGTGTTTAAAAAAATTTGATATCATTTGAGATGTACAGGATGTTTAAAAAAATTTGATATCATTTGAGATGTATAGGGTGTTTCAGAACAACTGATATCATTTGAGATGTACAGGGTGTTTAAAAAAATTTGATATCATTTGAGATGTACAGGGTGTTGAAAAAAAATTTGGTATCATTTGAGATGTATAGGGTGTTTCAGAAAAATTGATATCATTTGAGATGTACAGAGTGTTGAAAAAAAATTGATATCATTTCATAATCTCTGATTTTCTGAATAACACTTTTCAGGATTTGAATTTGGAGTCTGTCTTTCTCCAACGTTGGTTGTCTTGTTAAAGCTAAAGAACCAAGTCTGCTTTTCTATTTACTGAAAGCTAAGGAGAGAAAGAATGGATTCATGCCTTTCTTAAGGGCATTAGTATGAAGGGAAATACAAACAGCTGCAAAATGCATATATAAAAGATATACATAGAAATATACATAGAAAAAAAAACAACATATATATGAATATGCAAACATATCTATAAAAAAGATTAATGTAAAAAGATACACAGGGTGTCTCAATATACATGTGACCCATATTTCTGCTCACTCAGTATATGTATATATATGTAGGTCGTCTAAATATATATGGGACCCATGTAAATGCTAATGACTCTACTACTAATAATAATATTGTGTTCTTTTGGTTTCAGATTTGAAAATAGTATACTATTAGAATTATCAAACCTCGATCACAATGTCTCGGACGAGAGGAAAAAATATTTTGCATCACAACTTATTTAGAGACCAAATCATTCAAAAGCGCGCAAACAAAATTTCGCAGGAAGTTTTACTTTAACAATTATCTCCAGAAAAGCCAAATTTATTATTGACTATACAAATTTCAAGCCACAGGGTCAATAAACAACCTTGACAAGAAGGCAGAAAAACCCAGATCTGGTAGAAAGTTGACAGCAAGATGTTTGGACAATGTGGATGCAGTGAGAGATTCTGTTGGAAGGAGTCTGAAAAAGTCCCTCCAAAGACGTCTTTTACATGCACTATAGGATAAAGTCAATCAATTTCTGCCCTTGTCATCTGGTTTGACCCTTCAGAAGTGATATGATTGGTTTTTAAGAATCAGATGAAAAATGACTTGATGCAATATAAATTGTCATATCAATGAGTGGCATCTATTTTATGACACCCTGTAGATATGAATAGGTGAGGTTAGTTTAACTCATTTATTGACATATAAACCTTCATGAGTTACTAAATACCGGAGCCATTTGTGTAGAACAACAGTGGTACTATTTAACTCATGAAGAGATAACAGGGTTCATGCCTTTCTGAAGGGCATTAGTTGAAAAGTGAGTGCAACTGTGTGATTTGAGTTTGAATCTACTTGCAAAAGTGTTGCTGTCCAGTATATTAGCCTCTATACCATAGGGACACCTCCTATAAGTAAATGTGTATATGAATGATGTATGTACAAATAGGTAAAAATATGTTGTGGTCTAGTCAGCTGGGGCTGCAGAATACACCAACTGCATCTCTGCAGTAGAGTAAGAGACCCCAGTGAGTGTCCTGGTATTATGACATTAAACAATCTGATGGTGAGACTCCTGGAATGCTGGAGCTTTGGGGAATGTTGAGTACCGCTTTTATTGCTATTACTCCTAGGTCCACTCTGGCCTTGAGTGGTAGCACCTGATAGGGTCCTATTTATTGGTCAAATAGAATTGTTTGACATTTAAACTGTATACTCAACTAAATATGTAACATAGGACCAATGTGTTGTGCTGTAAAGAAAGAAGTCTGCAGAAAAAGAAATACTCAAACACAAAGGTAAGAGAAGAAAATATAGCAGTCATTTATTATTCACTTAGGGCTATGATTGTTGCAACTCAAAAAGTTCATTTTTGTTACGTTCTTCTTCTCCCTTCCTCTTGGTGGTGACGGCGGTGTGGGTAAGAGCTGGTTGTTGACACATGCCTGACAGATAGCAGACTGGGTAGCACGGGTCGGGACCTCAGAACCTTTTGACGCGCCTGTTTTGAAAGCTGCCTTCAACTCTCCCAAAATCTCGTAACTTGTTTTCTTATATAGAGAGTTTGGGGAACAAATTAAAGATCCCCAAATGTTCAATGTCACCAGTGAAACTGTTGTGAAACACATGATAATTCATCTGTGATTATTTTAAAACCACGTCTAACTTTACAGGTCATTCTGCACGCATGCGCTAGTCTTGTGACACCTTCACTGATTGACTACAACCGATGTGCTCACGCACTCTCACCAACAGCGCCCGTCTGTAATATTACAAATAGAAATAGAACTGCTTGAAAAATCAACTGTATATAAACAAATGACTGATGTTTATTGAATTGTTAGTGATACATAGCAATATTGGAAAGGATTCTATCGTGAACAAATAAATGTTTAATTGTAAATAGAATTATTTGTATTAGATAGAAATGAATAACCCATTAAATTGTATGCAAAAAAAATAAGCTCAGGTTTGTTTAAAAATATCTTTCGAAATCATATATATTTAATATATATGTATAAAGAAGATTTGGTATCAAATAACCTACTAGGGTTGATATGCCATAAAGACCAACCAAACCAAATCATATATATTTAATATATATGTATAAAGAAGACTTGGCATTAAATAACCTACAATGGTTGATATGCCATAAAACCCAACCAAACCAAATCATATATATTTAATATATATGTATAAAGAAGACTTGGCATTAAATAACCTACAATGGTTGATATGCCATAAAACCCAACCAAACCAAATCATATATATTCAATATATTTCTATAAAGAGGATTTGGCATTAAATAACCTACAATGGTTGATATGCCATAAAACCCAACTAAACCAAATCATATATATTGAATATATATTTATAAAGAGGACTTGGCATTAAATAACCTACAATGGTTGATATGCCATAAAACCAAACCAAACCAAATCATATATATTTAATATATATGTATAAAGAGGATTTGGCATTAAATAACCTACAATGGTTGATATGTCATAAAATGAAACTAAAAATGAGTATGTTTAAAGATGTTCATATGAATAAGTAAAAATTTATATACAGATGTATTGATGTTGAAAGATGTTGAAAGATGTTTATATCAATATGTAAACAAGCATTTATAAAAGATACCTGTTGAAAGATATATATATATATATATATGTGTGTGTGTGTGTGTGTGTGTGTGATATATACATATCATAAAAATCATGATGATGGTCTATATATATATATATATATAATCAGATCTATATAATTTCTTTGTTTTTCCATTCTCCAAAGACTTTAATGACAAGATATATATATATATATATATATATATATATATATATATATTTAATATTCAATCAGTGTCCAAAGACAGTGGGTGTGGATTATTCTTGTATAGAATATATGAGGAATATCATATAAATCTCTAGGAGTGCTCGATGTATGGCTATTGTTACATCACTTATTCCTTTGCAGGCATATAACAAAATTTACATTCAGAGTGTATATAGTGCAATTAGAATACACCCATGCCTGCACAAAAAAAGAGGCGCAATGGTTTGAGCACTAAACAGCATTCTATAGTGAGGTTTTAGTTCTAGAGCTCTGAGGAAGTATGGTGTCAACTCTTTATTGTCATTACTCCCAGGTCCACTCTGATCCAGACTAGTAGTATCTGTTTCTACAGGAGGTCAAATAGATCTGTTTGAAAATTATCTGTATTAAATAGGAATACTTGAAACCAAACGATTGTGCGTAAAAATATTATTTTTATCTAATTAGGAACAGTAAAAAAAGGGGAAGTTCTTGTGGTGTTATGGTTGTAATTTACTAAGCCTTTTGCTTAGATGTAGCACAAGGCCGCATGAATGGGGCACCCAATGAGAATCAAACTCACTCGTGTAGGTCTGCTAGTCTAACATGCTAACCATTACACCACCCGAGGTGTTATGGTTAATGTGCCAGACAGTAACATTGTATAAGTGAGTTCAAACTCTGGTCATACTATTGCATTCACTTTCAAACTAATACCATTAAGGAAGGCATGAACCCCTTTATTCCCCCAGTTATGGTTTAAATAGTAACACTACAGTTCTCCAAGAATGACTTTGGCATTAAATAACTCATTAACTTTTTTCAACTTTTTTCATGCCATTAAACAAAGAAACTAAATCAAACCTTAAAATCAAGTAACTGCTTTCAAGTTATTATTGCTAAATCAGAATATGTGAAATCATATGATAATGTACAAATTATTTGCTTGATTTGGTGTCTTTGTATAATGGCTGTTCAACTTTTATGGATTATTTAATGCCAAAGCTATCACTGTACATGGACAGTAGTAGTACTATTTAACCCACAGCTTGGGGAAGACCAAGAGGCTCATGCCAGCAAGTTAGGTATAACGCCATGCAGAATCCTCCCCAATTTCTTCTGTATTAAGAATAACTATTTGAAGTTATGTGAAACTATATCCTTTCTAGCAAGAAATGTGAAACTATATCATTTCAAACAACAAATTTGAAACTATATCCTTTCTTGCGACAAATGTGAAACTGTATCCTTTCAAGAAACAAATGTGAAACTACATTCTTATTAGCAACAAATGAGAAACTATATCCTTTTAGCAATGAATGTGAAACTATATCCTTTCTAGCCAAAAATGTGAAACTATATCTTTTCTAGCAACGAATGTGAAACTCTATCCTTTTTAGCAACAAATGTGAAACTGTATCCTTTCTAGCAACAAACACAAAGCTATATCCTTTCTGGCAACAAATATGAAACTATATCCTTTCTAGCAACAAATGTAAAACTATATCCTTTCTAGCAACAAATGTGAAACTATATCCTTTCTAGCAACGAATGTGAAACTCTATCCTTTTTAGCAACAAATGTGAAACTATATCCTTTCTAGCAACAAATGTGAAACTATATCCTTTCTAGCAACAAATGTGAAACTGTATCCTTTCTAGCAATAAACACAAAGCTATATCCTTTCTAGCAACAAATTTGAAAGTATATCATTCCTAGCAACAAAAAAGAAGCTAACCTTAGCATTAGATAACCCAGCAAGAGTTGATATTCCATAATACGAACGAACGAACAAACCAACCAACCCAATTATTGATACCTTCAAAGGACAGCACAATCAATCAGGGAAAAAACTGTGAGTCTAACAAAAAAGAAGCTAACCTCAGCATTAAATAACCCAGCAAGAGTTGATATGCCATAATATGAATGAACAAACAAATGAACGAACGAACCAACCCAATAATTGATACCTTCAAAGGACAGCACAATCAATCACTGAAAACATTGTGAGTCTACGAAAAACAAAATAAAGAATGAGTTCAGTTTGTTTAATCTTGTGTACATTTCCCTTAGAAATGAGCCTTGAGCCATACCTTGTCCTTGTAGGAACATGAGTAAACACTACAAATTTGCCTGAACTGAAAGACGTAGTTAATCATTGTTTTTGATGATTGGGAATAAGTTTTTATTTTACTTCGACAATTTTTTTTTAATGAAGAAAAATTATGAAGCAAGATTGAAAGGAAGAAATGAAAAATATTAATATCCGTTTTTCTACATATTTCTTTTGATGGGTGTAAACTTATATCTTTTATTATTTTTTACTACTTACATTTCTTCCCATCCAACCCTAGTGACTCCCATTCCAACTTGGCAAACATCTACCTGGAGTTCTATTTTTGCTTTTAGCTGGTAAATAACACCCAAACCTACATTTTCAAGATTCTACATTTTTTGTTTTTATTTTCTTTTCCCATTATGTATTAACATGTTTCGGTAGGAACATTATCAATTTGCACAATTGTATACATGCATGTTTTACCTATGTCTTATGTATATGAGGTTCATTCAAAAATTTTGAAGTTTCATCAAGAAAAAAGATATTGCTGAACATTGCTTGGTTGGTTGGATTTTATGGCATATCAACCTTTGCAGGTTATTAAATGCCAAATCTATTTTTATACAAATAAACAGTTCTCTTTCAAGCAATTCAGTTTAACATGAGTACACAGTTTAATTGTCAAAAACATTTCTATTCCAAGCTATTTAGTTGAGTCAAACAGTTCTAATTCAAACAATTCAGTTTAGTATGAGAATATTTTTTTATTGCACACAGTTAAATGTCAAAACAGTTCTATATTAAACAATCAGTTTAGCTTAAGTATGCAGTTTACAAGTGAAAACAGTTCTATTTCAAGCAGTTCAGTTTAGCATTTTATGGATTTTAGTTCTATTTGACCTGTAGATAGGACCCAATCAGGTGCTACCACCCCAGGCCAGAGTGTACCTGGACCAATGGCAATGAAGAGTTACACCACATTCCCCAAATGGAGCCTTACTATCAGATTGTTCAGTACCCTTTACATGACACTCATGAGGGAGGGGTGATTTGGTTTGGTTTGGTTTGGTTTTATGGCACATCAACCATTGTAGGTTACTTAATGCCAAATCCTCTTTATACATATATATTATATATGATTTGGTTTGGTTGGGTTTTATGGCATATCAACCCTTGTAGATTATTCAATGCCAATTCCTGTTTCTATGTGTATATGGAATATGTGATTTGGCATGGTTGGGTTTTATGGAATATCAACCATTGTAGGTTATTTAATGCCAAATCCTCTTTATATATATATATTAAATATATATGATTTGGTTTGGTTGGGTTTCATAGCATATCAACCATTGTAGGTTAATGCCAAATCCTCTTTATACATATATATCAAATATATATGATTTGGTTTAGTTGGGTTTTACAGCACATCAACCCTTGTAGATTATTTAATGCCAATTCCTGTTTATCTTTTAAAATATAATTGAATAGATAATTACGTTCTTGATGGATAAATTGAGAAGAATTGAAATTGAATATTCACATAATAATGAAATAGAAGGTTTTAAGGGTTTCCTTTTTTAAAAAAATGGAAAATCAATTAAGACCTATAAACGTGGACTATATTTTACCTGGTATTATTCTGGTGTTACACAGAATAATTAACAGGATTACAACTAGATTATTATATAATGGTTTAAGTAATTGCCTTTCATAAAATTCTTTATATATATATATATATATATATGTATATATTGTGGAGGTTTATGGTTCTCACTTGCTCACTCAGAGGGGTTAATAGGGGACCAAATATTGCAGCATTATCAAATAGTGCTCAATATCAATGATAGAGCTTTATACGTATAGAAATATATATACATATATAATTTTGTTAAAAAACAGGAAATTTAGAAATAGTATTCCATTTCCTTTATGGATCTATTTCACTTATTCAAGCTCGTCAGATGGAATTCAAATGGAGTATGTGTATATATATATATATATATATATATATATAAATTACATGGTAGTATCTGCGACTCCGAGTTTCATGCTTTACACATTCTGATGAATGCATAAAGCATGAAATTTAGGATTGCAGATACTACCATATAATATATATATATATATATATATATATATATATATATATATATATATATATATATTGTTGTAATTGAATATCCCACTCTGTCTCTCTCACCCATATGAACTAACTATATCAGTGACCATATATAAAGTGAGTATGGCATTATACCTGCCTTTGCTTTGAGGATTAGCAGCATGCCTCACTATTCCTTATCTGTCTTATATCTCTTTTGCGATAAAAACCTTTCTTAATTCTATGAACATGTTGACTGTTCCTTCCAGTCGAGTACAACCTTGTCTGATCGTATCCCTTTTAAGGACACAACACACACACACACACACACACATATATATATATATATATATATATATGAACTTTGTAATCTCAAAATGTTAGGATTATGATAAACTTCCTTTGCCTAGAATAGCTTTAACCCTCCATTAAAATTATTCGCCATCCGATGATAAAGTTCGTTAGCACTAATTGTTGAAATAAATTTATTATGGCATAATATCTGTTGAGTTTTACTTACATAAAATGGTGTATATATATATATATATATATATATATATATATACAGAACCAGAAGGTATTTGAATTTTGCTCCCTTTTGTGTATTGAGCACTTTTATGTTTCAGCTTTGGTGATTCTGTTGGTGTTTTTCTTTTGACTAGGCATTGCAGTACTGGTTGATAATTTTCAAGCAGTACAAATGTTTTTAGTCATTCCTTTTTTATTGAGTTTGTGTGATATTTTTTTATTTACAAATTGTATCATCTGGGGTTTTTTCACACTGTCAGATTTATAAAATAGGGTTGCATATGGACCCTTGACTGAGCCATCAATCAGAGACACACCTATGTAAAATAAGCAGAAGCAGTCACACGATTTATTGGAAGTTGTGGGCATTAAGAAATAATATATGCAGATGTCTGCTTGTCAGTTGGAGTCAGTAAGGCAGTGTGAGTCAGTGCCATCTTGCTGTCACAGAGAGTGCCCTGCTGGTAGCAGCAGCCTACAGCGGCCTCCAGTTAAGTACCCCCAGCCGAGAAGCAGAAGAAGTGCTAAATGGGGTCTTGAAGATAACACAGAGTGGTATGGTCAAGAGAAGAAGCTATGGGTCAATATAGCAATATGTCTTGGTCTCTCTGTCTCCGTCTGTCCCATGAACCACAGAAGCTTTGACTCAAAGAAGAATAAAGAGAGATATATTTTTTTATAAAGAAATGTTGTGGTTCTTCCTTCATCCCTCATTATGGCTTTATAACATTAGGTATAAAAATAATAATAACGAATATATATATATATGTATATATATATTGTCATATATATATAAATATATTGTCATCCAGAGACAGACTGTTTCATTGTATCACAACTCTTCAGTGTGGCAAGACACGTAGGATGCTTCAAGCTGGGATTTCATGTAAGTCTAGTGAATTGTAAATCATGGACACGAACAAGTATTAAAAATAACATCTTACCTCAGTACCGATTCCGGAAGTAGCCTCGTGAAACCGGATGAGGTAAAGATGGTATTATATATTGCGGAGGAGTGTGGAATGCCCTGTTTTCATTGGCTGTTTACTAAAGGACAGATGTCTATAAGAACGGCCGAAGTCCGGCCTAATTAGTTTTTTTCTTTGCTGTGGTAGAGGCACGAGCATAGCACGTCGCAATCACGGAGGCAGTTTGGCTCTTTCAGAGTCATACCGGGGTTACTGTCGGAGCTGATATGATGCAGAAATAACCCGAAATCGGCAAGGAAGACAGTGCATCACTGAAGACCTCCCTGATGCATCTAAGATGTATAATTCAAATATGATTCTTCCTTCATCCCTCATTATGGCTTTATAACATTAGGTATGAAAATAAAAATAACGAATATATATATATATATATATATATATACATATTGTCATCCAGAGACAGACTGTTTCGTTGTATCACAACTCTTCAGTGTGGTAAGACACGTAGGATGCTTCAAGCTGGGATTGAAACCCATCCAACTTTTGGTTAGACTTTATATCATACCACTCAGCCATCAGTTGACATACGTCAGCTCAGGAATTATAAGGTATTATGTAGAAGCTTTCAACTGTTTACATTTTGCCTTACTGGATACCAGAGTGCTCAATCTATATGAAGAGCTCTGCATTACACAAGTGGCAGCTATTAATTCCTTCGTCAGAGTGCTCAACCTCTGGTGTGGGGAGTGTATATATACACACACACATATATATATATATATATATATATATGTAAAATATATGATTTGTAAATAATTTGTTGGTAACATTATTTTTAGACAAGCTAGCGCTGATTTGTTTGTGTACAGTTAAAGTAGTGTTATGGTTAGCAAGCTTGACTAGTCTTATTAGGTGCTCTATTCATATGGCCTTGAGCTAGATCTAAGCAAAAAGCTTAGTAATTTACAACTACAGTTAAAGTATAGTCATCATCAAGAAGTGCTGACAGCACGGATTTCCTTGACTCTCACTCTCCATCCACACCTACCATTCATCGCAAGGGGGTGTCCTCGTGGTGTAATGGTTAAAGCGATGAACTGCGGAATCGTAGTATGCGAGTTTGTACTCCAGTCGCGCTATTACGTTCACTTTCGGGCAAATACCCTTGGGAAAGGTATGAACCCCCTTATTCTCCCTCCAGCTATGGGTAAATAGTAGGACGGACTAGGTTCTTCAGCCTTGGTGAGGCAACTAGTCTAGGAGAAGGAAAACTCTGAATTCAAAACCTGTTAAACTCCACTTAAAAATTGACCTTGTGTCATATCCTGCCCGAGCGGAGGGGTTGGTAAATAGTACCATTCATCGCACGCCTCCAAGGTAGTTCTTCCAAACTACGTCTTACGTCTGCACAGAACTGATATAAGTAAGTTTTTGCTGGTCAGTCAACACTGGCATGTCCATGTGTAGGGTCCATAGAAGAACATCATGTATGCCTTGGGAAAGGTATGAATCCAATTATTCTCCCTCCAGCTATGGGTAAATAGTAGGGCAGATTGGGTTCTTCAGCCTTGTTGAGGCAACTAGTCTAGGAGAAGGAAAACTCTGAATTCAAACCTGTTAAACTCCGCTTAAAAAATGACCTTGTGTCATATCCTGCCCGAGCGGAGGGGTTGGTAAATATGATAGAAGAACATCATGTATGAGTTCATCCTCCTTCGATGGGACCCTAACAGGGCCTCATCCAACTACGGACCTGGGAGTAATGGCAGCAAAAGTGTACTCCACATTCTCTAAAACTCCAGAAATGGAGCCTCACCATCAGATCGTTTGGAGGAGGTCTTGGTTTGGTTTGGTTTGGTTTTATGGCATATCGCTCATTATAAGTTATTTAATGCCAAATCCTGTTTACACACACACACACACACACACACACACACACATATATATATATATATATATAACCGGCTCATTGGACCAGTGGGTAGAGTGTTTGCCAATGGTCCGGGAGACCGGGGTTCAATCCCAGGTCGCACCATACCAAAAACTTTAAAAATGGTACTTGATACCTCCTTGCTTAACACTCAGCAATATAAGGTATGTATCAAGGGTAAAGTGGAGGAATCCAGGGAAAGGAGTAGTGCCCTCCCCTACACTTTAGTGTAGTAGCTATTGAAAAAGGAGCCTTCTGGTTGCCCTCGACTACAGTCGCCAACTTTACTTATATATATATATATATATATGTATGACTTGTAAACACATTTTGTAGATAACTTTCTCAAATAAGCTTGAGTTCATTTTATTTGCACACAGTTAAATGGTTTCAAGTGTAGCTTTTTATTGTTTATTCACAAATAATTCTACTTAATATTAATCATTTATTTTCACACAGTCAATTGGTTTCAAGTATTGCTATATGAGAGTCACAATTTAACATCAGTCATTTGTTTGCACACATAGTTAGTTCAATTTGACCCATAGATAAGACATTATCAGGAGCTACCAGTCTGGGTCAGAGTGTACCTGGGAGTGATGACAATGAAGAGGTACTCCACCTTAAATCTCCAAGGCTAGAACCTCCCCATCAGATGGCTTAATGTCATATCCAGGATACTCACTGGGTTGGGGTCTTACCCCTCTGCAGAGATGCAGTCTGTATATTCTACAGCCCCAGCCAACTGGGCATTGGATTGGGTTAGTAGATACACCACTTTTATTCAATCCAGATTTATACAGAGTTGGAAGTCTTCAACTGACACTGCTTTCCATTTGTTCCATGTTCTTAACAATTCCCAAATGTCAACCATGGAGCTGGGTTCTGAAGTCAATTACTCAAACTAATCAATTTTCTTATATTCTGCCGTATACCATTGTATAACGTTTTCCCTACCTTTTCATATCATAGCCAAGATTCAACCGAAATATCTACTTGTATATTTCCAAAATTAAGAAAATCAAGTATTACAATAACAGGTTCTTGAATTGAGCTGCTATGTGGCAAAATAGTAGGACATACTGGCAACCAATCAAGTAGAAGGAAAACTCTCTATTCAAACCAGCTGTACTCTGCTTGAAAATTGACCTTGTCACATCCTGTTGATGTAGGAAAAAGTTGGGTAAATAATCCCAGTTCAACTCGGATGAAGTCTTCATATTTAAAAAGTACAGTATACATGGGGTGGGCTTATTTGCCAAAAAAAGATTCTGGCTTTTACCTACACTTGAACCGGTATTCTTGCTCTTCAGAGCCTGAAGCAGCATTCCACAATGCAGTTTTACACAGCCATCCTTTCCAGGTAGCATCCCTCCACTGCACTCCAAAGTAGGGTCAAAGTCACTCAATGATACTTGAGCCATCTCAAAAGAGAAACCTCTAAAAAGTTGATCAATATTTCCTCACATGAATGTGGTCTCCCACATTAAAAAAAAAGCACCCCAAAAGGAGGCTGAGCTATTTTTAGTACTGCCTCTTACAGGGACTCAATTTTAAACTGACCTTGTGTCAGATACCAACACCATGGAAAGTTGGTTAAATGCCACTTATAATCATAAGTAACTCAATAAAGCTAATAAATAATTGTCTTATATTCTGCGGTATACCACCATGCGGTGTTTTCCCTCCTTTTTCCTGTTATAACCGTGCTGACAAGGAAATATCTACTTGTATATTCCCAAATCGAGACAATCAAGTTCTTTAATTAAGTCGTTTGCAGCTACGTGGTTGTCAAGCGTGTAATCTCATCTTGGTTCCTTTATTACCAGGGACATGAGGTTTAATAATTCTGGGAGATCAGTGTTTGTATTTACAATCATGTTAATGAATAACTTAGCCTGGGATGAGCTCTTTGCAAACTGCTGGTACACAATCATGCATTTCTGTCCTTATTTGTTGTCTTTACGATAAATATCTTCACTTACAAAGCAAGGTAATTATTATAATCGTGAGCTTATTACCTAATGAAACAACTCTCATCCTCTGTTGTGACATTGTGCAATCTCAGCCCTGTTTATTCTATTCTTTTCTTTATATTAGATAATGAACATCCTATGATTTAGGGAACTAGATTATTACCTTTCTTTCTTTCTGTAATATATAACAGCTGTGTCGCTATCTGCAATTGTCTTTCCTGATTTTGAAACAAGATTCATCATGGCAATTTTTTCTGCAATCTGTCCATAAGTTGGTTGGTTGGTTGGTATTAAGGTGTTGCATCGTCAAGATAAATGATACAGAGAGAAGAATGAGTGCTTAATATATTTATTCAGCACCATTATCTGGAGCTAAACGAATAAATACAAAAAGACACAGTACAATAAATTACAAACAATTAACAAGAGAACATAAAAGAAATAGAAGAGGGTCGAGATGCGGTGTAGCCAAATGAAGTAAGATCAGTCCGAATATTAATCAACTTAATATCAACTTAGAAATCAACCATCAAAGTCCTTAATCATAGGCTTTTTATGGCTATGAGCCAGTCCATCTGACTGAGTGCTGAAGGGGTGTTAGCCACTCTAAAACATATGGTATGTCAACCCTTGTTGAGTTATTTAAAGCTGAAGCCAGGTTTTTTTTTCTTTTCAATCTTTAATATGCTTTCAACAGTCTAATGGGATGAGTTTCCATGAGATAGTAGCTAATGTGCAAGATTGCAACACTGTAGTGAATGAGTTCAAACTCCAGTGATGCTTAATAATTCACTTTTAGACTAATGTCTTTGGGAAAGGTATGAACCTTGCTATCCTCACAGCTGTGGGTTAAATAGTATCACTGCTTGTTTGTTTGTTTGTTTGTTTTATGCCATATCAACCTTTTTAGGTTAATTAATGCCAAATCCATTTTTATACTAATAAACAGGTCTATTTCAAACAATTCAGTTTAGAATAAGTATACAGTTTAATTGTCAAAACCATTTCTATATCAAGCTATTCAGTTTAGTCAAACAATTCTAATTCTAATAATTCAATTTAGTATAAGTATAGTTTTTGTTTATGCACAGTTAATTGTCAAAACAGTTCTTTTTCGAACAATTTAGTTTAGCATAAGTACAATTTCAATCTCAAAAACAGTTTTATTTCAAACAATTCAGTTTAGCACAAAAATATTTCATTTCAAACAATTCAATATTGCATAAGTACACAGCTTAAGTCTCAAAAACAGTTCTATTCCAAGCAATTTTGTTTAGCACAAGCATGCAGTTTAGTTCTATTTGACCCATAGATAAAACCCTATTGAGGTGCTTCCACTCTGGGGCCAGAGTGAACCAGGGAGCAATGGCAATGAAGTGGTGCTCTGCATTCCGCAAAGCTCCAGCAATACTAGAACCTCACCATCAGAATGTTTAGTGTCATATGCAGGTCACTCGTTGCAGGGTGGGGTCTTATCCCTCTACAGAGATGTAGTCAGTGAATTCTACAGCCAACTGAGTAAGTATCACAGCTGTTCTTCTACAAGGATAGCTTTGGCATTAAATAACCCATAAAGGGTGATGGGCCTTTCAAAAAAAAAAAACGAACCAGTTATATGGTATCAAGTATTCATTTCTAATATTAATATTATCTTGGGAAAGGTATGAACCTCCTTATCTCCACAGCTGTGGGTCAAATAGTATCATTGCTGTTCTTCTGTAAGGATGGGTTTGGCATTAAATAACCCACAAAGAGTGATATGCCACTTTACAAAGAAATCCTTGAATAGTACAACTAATGTTCTTCAATAAAGATGGCTTTGGCATAAAATAACCCTCAAAGGTTGATAAGCCATTAAACAAAGAAACCTTACATAGGACCACTACTGTTCTTTTACAAGGAAGGCTTTGGCATTAAATAACCCCCAAAGGTTGACATGCCATTAAACAAAGAAACCTTAAATAGTACCACCACTGATCTTCTTCAAAGATAGCTTTGGTATTAAATAACCCATAAAGCTTGATATGCCATTAAACATAGAAAAAAACTTGAAGATGAGACATATAAAACTTTGAATCATGAATTTTTACCGAGTTCTATTTAATATTTTAATAGTTCGCCAATGACCTGGAATACTAGGGTTCAATCCCTGGTCAAGTCATACCAAAGACTCAAAAAATGGTATTTGATGCCTCCTTGCTCAACACTCAGCAATAAAAAGTTCGGATCAAGGGTAAAATGGAGCGATCCAGGAAAGGGAGTAGTGCACTTCTCTACATCTCAGTGTAGTAGCTATTGAAAAGCGAGCCTTTAGGTCATCCTCGACTACAGTCGCCAACTTTACTTACTTATATATATGGAGAAAAATTAAAAAACAAAGTAATCGAAAGAGAAGAATTTATCATGAAGGAAAGTTGACGTTAAACATTTTGGTTTTAATGAGCCTTCATCAGGATATTTAGAATGGTGAAGCCAAGTGTTAATAGAACAACGACGGATGTGTAATAAAATACAAAAAACAGAGGAGGAGAATATATATAAAGAAGAACTATTAAAATTATATAACAGTTCAATCATTCAGGCAATGATATTAAACAAATAGAACCACTAAGAGATACATTATCATCATCATGTCATACCCCCAGCACAGATATCCCTGACCCTCTCTCGCCACTTCTCCCTATCATTCATTGCCTCTGGCTGGTCTTCAGGGCTACATCCTGTATCCTCACATAACTGCTGTATATATTTTTGAGCTAGTTGTCCTGCTTTTGCCCGGCTATATGTGGGGGTCCATAAGAGATACAAAAAAAGGAAGAAAAGAAAAGAAAAAGAGAAGAAAAGAACAAGAGATCAGGAAGAATTTTATTAAATATCAATCGTTGTTCTATTAACACTTGGTATCACCATTCTAAAGTCCTGATTAAGGTTCATTAAAACCGAAATGTTTATCGTCATCTTTCCTTCACAATAAATTCTTCACTTTTGAATACTTTGTTTGGTACTTTTTCTCCATACTGTAGGATTCCTTTCCATTATCTTCTTCCATTACTACACATTGCATAAATATGTCCCCTATTGTGCCCCACACCTCTTTGATGCTAATACCTAGTTATAGGTAAATAGTAGAGTAGACGACACTCTTTCATGTTGGTATGTCTACAATATGAGCCGTCCAGTCATTTCAGACTACATACGAACCAAAAGGAATCACCCAAAAATTTCAGTGGGGAGTTCTTTGGATTTAGTGGCTAAAGTACAGGACTATGACATTATCATATAATATTTACCCAACCCCTCCGCTCGAGCAGGATATGACATGAGGTCAATTTTTAAGCGGAATTTAACAGGTTTGAATTCAGAGTTTTCCTTCTCCTAGACTAGTTGCCTCACCAAGGCTGAAGAACCTAGTCTGCCCAACTATTTACCCATAGCTGGAGGGAGAATAATTGGATTCATACCTTTCCCAAGGGTATTAGTGCTATGTGAAATGCAATCAGTCTCATCCAGGATTTGAACTCGTGTTGCCGTGTCTATATCCTACGACGATAACCGTTACACCACGGGCACCTCCAATCATGTGTATAAGCCACCTTAAAGTTGATTTTCCATATTTACCAACCCCTCCGCTCAAGCAGGATATGACACAAGGTCAATTTTTAAGTGGAGTTTAACAGGTTTGAATTCAGAGTTTTCCTTCTCCTAGACTAGTTGCCTCACCAAAGCTGAAGAACCTAGTCTGTCTTACAATTTACCCATAGCTGGAGAGAGAATAATTGGATTCATACCTTTCCCAAGGGTATTAGTGCTATGTGAAATGCAATCAGGCTTGTCCAGGATTTGAACTCGTGTCACCATGTCCATTTCCTACGACGATAACCATTACACCATGGGCACCTATGACATTATAGTTAGTGATTTCAAACTGTCGTCATGCATTTACATTCTCTTTTGAATAAATACCCTTGGGAAAAATTATTAACCCCCTTAAATTTGGCTGTGGATTAAATCATTAACCCCCTTAAATCTGGCTGTGGATTAAATAGTACCACTGCTGTTTCTCTATAAGGATGGATTAAAGTAAGTAAGTAAAGTTGGCGACCATAATCGAGGGTGACCCAAAGCTCTCTTTTTGATAGCTACTACACCAATATAAAAATTATTTCCAAGGCATTTCTATAGTAAAATCATTTTTAAGTATATTCCTATATTCAAATCATTTTCAATAAAGTAAGTAAAGTTGGCGAACGTAGTCTAGGGTGACCAAAAGGCTCCCTTTTCAATAGCTAGTACCCCAAGGTATAGAGGAGGGCACTACTCCTTTCCCTGGATTTCTCCACTTTACCCTTGATCTGTACCTTATAATGTTGAGTGTTAAGCAAGGAGGCAACAAGTACCATTTTTAAAGTCTTTGGTATGACTTGACCTGGGATTGAACCCAGGTCTCCCGGGCCATTGGCGAACACTCTAACCATTATGCCAATGTCCAGCATTAAATAACCCATAATGGTTGATATACCATGAAACAAAGAAACCAAACCAAGCCAAACCAAAATTTCACGACAATAAACAAATTTTATCCCCAAAAGAATATCAATACTATAAAAGTTGGCGACCATAGTCGAGGGTAACCCGAAGGCTCCCTTTTCGATAGCTACTACACCAATGTGTAGGGGAGGGCACTACTCCTTCCCTGGATTGCTCTACTTTACTCTTGATCCGTACCTTATGATGCTGAGTGTTAAGCAAGGAGGCATCAAGTACCATTTTTTGAGTCTTTGGTATGACTCGACCTGGGATTAGAACCCAGGTCTCCCGGGCCATTGGCGAACACTCTAACCCCTAGGCCAATGTCCGGTATATCAATACTATAGGAGACTAAAATATTTAAGATCCTTGTACACATTCAAAAATCAAAATTCACACAACATCTTTTGTAAACTACTGCTCATTACAAAAGAAATAACATAAAAAGATAACAACTGCAGCAACTCAACCTCATGTTATTTGTTTTAAGTTTATACTAGCTTTATTCATAAATCCTTTCAGCATTAACCTATTCATGGCTCTACTGCTACAATATTGAGATTCATTTTGTTATGAGCTTGTTAAACATATTTTGCTTCAAAATTCACATTACCTTTGTAATCAACCCATTGTATCTGTTATTGATAACTTACAAATTAGCCAAAAATCTACCAAAAATGTTGTGTTTAATGTTAGTATAACACAGATATACTGACAATGGACCTTGAATACATACAAATAACAAACCTATTGTATCCATTATTGATAACTTACAAATTAGCCAAAAATCTACTGAAAATGTTGCGTTCAATGTAAGTATATCACAGATATACTGACATTGGACCTTGACTGCATACAAATAACAAACCTATTTTATCGGTTATTGATAACTTACAAATTAGCCAAAAATCTACTGAAAATGTTGCGTTCAATGTTAGTATATCACAGATATACTGACCCTGGACCTTGAATGCATACAAATAACAAACCTATTGTATTTGTTATTGATAACTTACAAATTAGCCCAAAATCTACTGAAAATGTTGCGTTCAATGTTAGTATATCACAGATATACTGACACTGGACCTTGAATGCATACAAATAACAAACCTATTGTATTTCTTATTGATAACTTACAAATTAGCCAAAAATCTACTGAAAATGTTGTGTTCAATGTTAGTATATCACAGATATACTGACACTGGACCTTGAATGCATACAAATAACAAACCTATTGTATTTGTTATTGATAACTTACAAATTAGCCAAAAATCTACTGAAAATGTTGCGTTCAATGTTAGTATATCACAGATATACTGACACTGGACCTTGAATGCATACAAATAACAAACCTATTGTATTTGTTATTGATAACTTACAAATTAGCCAAAAATCTATTGAAAATGTTGCGTTCAATGTTAGTATATCACAGATATACTGACACTGGACCTTGAATGCATACAAATAACAAACCTATTGTATTTGTTATTGATAACTTACAAATTAGCCAAAAATCTACTGAAAATGTTGCGTTCAATGTTAGTATATCACAGATATACTGACACTGGACCTTGAATACATACAAATAACAAACCTATTGTATTTGTTATTGATAACTTACAAATTAGCCAAAAATCTACTGAAAATGTTGTGTTCTGTATTAGTATATCACAGATATACTTATACTAGTACTTGAAGAGTGGAGACTCAATCAAGATACCCTCCCTACCTCAAGCATTTCAATACGTTCATTTGAAAGTTAAGTGTTATTAGGATAGTAAAATTGAGAAGTTATAAAGAAAATAAAATTGTTCTTTTTAAGTTTCTGTGTTTTAATGTGAATATCCTTTCCATAGCAACCGGGTTCAATGGGTAAATAATAGTTTTTGTAAACTATTAATTTTGTGCATACCTCGACACAACAAAGAGCCCAACATCAAGTGCCTGGAGAAGGTAGTGCTGACTAATTGAAACAGTGGCTGCAAAAAGAACCTACGTCTGGCAACAGGACTCTGTGCCATGCCACAGAAACAAGAGAACTTAATCTTGGCTTCAAGAAAATTTCTGGCACCACATCAGCCTAACGTTCCTGATTGAAATCCCCTTGAATTATTATGAGTGGAGTGAGGTTGAGCTAGAGACCCTAAAAACTCTATGTAAACTGAAGGCAAGGATAATGGCAGCATTTATCAATTTAAACAAGGAGGCCATCAGAAAGCCTAGCTTGCCCAGTTGGTTGGGGCAGTAGAATACACTGACTGCACCTCTGCAGAGGGGTAAGATCCCCCCAGCGAGTGTCCTGATATGACACTCAACAATCTGATGGTGAGGTTCCAGTAATGCTTGAGCTTTGGGGAATGTGGAGTACCCCTTTATTGCCATTGCTCCCAGGTCCACTCTGGCCCGGAGTGGTAGCACCTGATAAGGGTCCTATCTATGGGTTAAATAGAACTAACAGCATATATATCATCATCATCATCATATCGCGCTGGTAGCACGGATATCCCTGAGCCTCTCTCGCCACTCCTCCCTATCGTTCATCGCCCTAGGTAGGTCTTCAGGACAACATCCTGTATCCTCACATAGCTGCTGAATGTACGTTCGAGCTGGTCGTCCTGCTTTTGCGCGGCCATGTGTGGGGATCCATAAGAGTACATCTCTTATGAGTTCATCTCTGCTTCTCCAGCAGTGTCCTGCATGTCTGGTTCGTCTAACTTGAATAGTTTTCGTGATAGGGGGCAGGTGGCCGTACAGTTGGTGTCTTGTGGGGTGTTGCTGCCAGGATTTGTTCAGGATTGCATGCAGCATTCTTGTGTAATTGCCGTCTAGCTTCTTCTCCAGTCGTTTTGTTAGCGTCCATGTAGTGCATCCATATAGCAGTATCGATGTGATCGCTGCCTGGAAGAAACTGCGTTTCATTTTATCGGTCAGGTCTGATTTCCATATAATCGATAGCCTATTGATGCTAAACTGAATTGTTTGACTAAACTGAATAGCTTGATATAGAAATGTTTTTGACAATTAAACCATACATACATTTAAACTGTGTGCTTATGCTAAAGTGAATTATTTGAAATAGAACTGTTTTTTGACATTGAAACTGTATTTACACTAAACTGAATTGTTTAACATAGAACTGTTTTGACATTTAACTGTGTGTAACCAAAATCTGTACTTATACTTAACTGAATTAGAACTGCTTGACTAAAAGGAATTGGCATTAAATAACCTGCAAAGTTTGATATGCCATAAAATCCAACCAACTAGAAAGAATTGCATGAGAATTCAAAGTTCTCTCGAAGCCAATGGTGATTTCTTTGAATAAATTTAATCTATAGTTTCTCAAGATATTTTCATTTAATTTTGGTAAATATATCTGATGAAGCGATATGTTATATAGTCATCTACAGCATCACAACGACACAATAATTAAACAGACGCAAGGACAAAGACGCAAGAAGAAAGGACGCTGGAATGAAGGACGCAGGAAGACTTCTTTATAAAATATTTTACCTCACATCTTTATTTATAAGTTTCGAAATGGTTGTTCAAAGTTTGCGTGTGAGCTGGAGACCGAACATTACTGAAATATTTTGACCCCGAAGTTATGGTCGTCAGCGTTGTGTCTTTCTCGTTCTCCATGTTTGCTCAACCAAACCCTGGAGTAAACTCTTCTGTGTGCTGGCTTTTCCTACTACACCACGTCTACCTCCGTCTTCCACTGTACTGCTTGCCCTCCTTCTCGCCTATCTCCCACTGTCCTCAATTCGTCGGCCTTATATTACCTTCAAACTCCCACGCAGTTATATAGACACGCCTCAATGCCTGAGCAACCTCTTCCGATTTCCAGCGACCGGGATGTGTCACTTCCTTCCGGTGCACCACCTTGAATGGCATTTTTGGCCGGGTCAAAAGGTCAAAACATAACAGTGAGATGTTAGAGTAATTTTTTGCAAAATTTAGATGATAATTTACCCATAAAACCCTTTATACTGGAGGTTACAATATACATGAGACCTATGTAATATCTAGTAACTCTACTAATAGTAATGTTGTATTCTTTTTAGTTTCAGAATATAAAAGAGTATACTATAACAAATATTAATCCTTGATCACAATGCCTTGGGCAAGAGAGGAAAAATAATTTGTGTCATTATTAATTTGGAGACAAAATCATTCAAAACTATCCCAAAATAGATGCAACCCATTAATATACGGTGTCTCAATATACATGAGAACCATGTGATTGCTAATAACTGTACTAATAATAATGTGTTCTTTTTGTATCAGATTTGAAAATAGTATACTATAACAACTATTAATCCGCAATCACAATGCCTTGGACCAGAGAGGAAAAATATTTTGCGTCACTACTTATTTGGAGACATAATCATTCAAAATTGTTTCAAAATAGATGCAACCCATTAATATGATAATGATTTATTACAGAGAAAAGAAACTCAAAAAAAGATTGCATATCCTGGAAGCTGATATAATAACAATTAAATAAACATTGATTTGATATCTCTAGCACAAAGAATGCATTTTTTACCAGACATGTTCCAAATGACCCCCATTATGACCCTCAGTAATAAATCATTATCGTATTAATGGGTTGCATCTATTTGAGACACGCTGTATACACACGCACAAATATATATACTTGTATAAATAGATCAAAATTATTCAAATTGATGATAACTTTCAGATTTTCATGTTAAAAAATAGAATTAAATTATCATTTTTTAATGTTGTAGTTAAACCTTTATTATCATAAGAATGATTTTTTTTTAAATTCTAAAATGTTTTTTGGACAGATTGTATAGTGAAAATAGATTTTAAAAATCTCTAGACAATAATTACTGAGAGATGTTACCCAACAAGTTGTTGATTTACTGAAACAGAATCAAAGAACAAAGCAGAACTGACCTTCATTTTTCCAAAAAATGACAATATTACAGAAAATAATCACCCAGAATTCTCTTACCTGAAACAAAGAGAAAACACCAATTAGAAAACTAAAAAACCCAGTTCACTTCAATTTCAAAACAACAGAGTCTTTGCTATTCAAATTATTAATATTTTTAATCGTTAAATAATTTTTAAGAATTCAAATCGTTAAATAATTAATAGTAATGTCTCAAGAGGATCTGCAATCATGCTGAAAACAAAATATTGCTACAATGAAATTTTAACACTGTGCATGAAATTTAAAAGTTTTAAATTAAAAAATAAAAATACATGCAGATAAATCTATCTTGGCAAATAAACAAATGGATATTTACAAAATATTGGTTGGTTGGCAAACCACAAAAAAAAAAAAAGAAAGGAAAGACTTAAAATAATAAATGAATATTTTTTCATGTTTTACATTTTCAGTTGGCCACAGGCTTTTTGGTCCTTCACAGACCATGAAAAAAAAAATCAAAGATGGTCTCAAAATGGATATATGAATATTTCTTTCATGCTTTATATTTTCAGTTAGCCATAGGCTCGTTTGTCCGACACAGACCATGAAAAAAATCTATGATTGTTCCAAAATTAATATATGAATATTTTTTCATGCTTTACATTTTCAGATGACCACAGGCTTTTTGGTTCCACAAAGGCCATGAAAAAAAAATCAATGATTGTCTCAAAATTAATATATGAATATTTCATTCTTGACATTTTTAGTTGGCCACAGGCTTTTTGGTCCCACACCAACCGTTAAAAAAATTATAAGGAAATTGACTTACAAAAGAAACATATCTATTATTTTTTCAATAAAAATTGATTGGGTTTAATGGCATGTCAAGATGTCTGGGGTTAGTTTATGCCTTGTGGTTGGGAAATAGGATTCATTGTACATTTGTATTTACATTTGTGTCGTTGTTTCTTGAGAGTTTTCTGTACTCAGTTATAAGGTTTCAAGTATTCCTATCCAATACAAATAATTTACATACAATTGTATGATTTTAACTATTTATTTATACTTAATAAAAATCATTTGTTTGCACATAGGGATACAATATGAATTATTCCGATCTAATAAAGATTATTTTCAAACAGATTTATTTGACTCATAGATGGGACCCTAAAACATGATATCACTCCAGATCAGAGAGGACCTGGAAGTAATGGTGAAGAAGGGATACTCCACACCTCCTTGATCTCCAGGAAAGGAGTCTCAACATCAGAAACCCAGTTGGCTTGGGCTATAGACTATGCCATCTGCATCTCTGCAGAGGGATAAGACCCCCACCACTAAAGAGTGTCCTGGATATAATCCTAAAAAATCTAATGGAGGGGTCCAAGTCCTGAAGTTTCCTTGCTTTCATTGCCATTGCTCCCAGGTCCACTCTGACCCAGAATGGTATCATCTGACAGGGTCCTGACTTAGGGTAAAATAGAACTGTAGGCAAACAAATGACTTACATTAAATTGAATTGTTGGAAATAGAACTGTTTGTCCATTTCACTGTGTGTAAACAAATGATTGATGTTCAATTGAATTGTTAGTGATACATAGAAATACATGAAAGTATTCAATTGCGAGCAAATAAATGATTAATAGTAAATAGAATTATTTGTATAACATAGAAATACTTGAAAACATTTAACTGCGTGCCAAAAAAAGAGCTCACGCTTGTTTAAAAGTGTTAGCAAAAAAACATGTTTGCAAATCATATATATCTAATGTTTATGTATAAAGATGATTTGGCACTAAATAACCTAAACTAGTTGATATGCCATAAAATTCAATCAAACCAAATCATATATATTTAGTATATATGTATAAACAGGATTTGGCATTAAATAACCTACAATGGTTGATATGCCATAAAATCCAACCAAACCCAATCATATATATTTAATATATATGTCTAAAGTGGATTTGGCATTAAATAACCTACAATGGTCGATATGCCATAAAACCCAACCAAACCCAATCATATGTATTTAATATATATGTATAAAGAGTAGTTGGCATTAAATAACCAATGAGGGTTAATATGCCATTAAACCCAAATAAAGAAAAACTATGAAAGAAAGAAGAGGAAAGAAACAGAAAAAAGAAAAAAATTAGAACTCAACAATCAATGAAATGTTGATTTTCTTAAAAAGTTGTACCTTTGGTATTTCATAGACTTTGTTCCCATTTTTAATAAACGGGTGTATCAATAAAACTATGTTGGAAAATAGTCAAATGCATATTTTCAAAATATAGCTGGCTTGTTTTTGTGGCACATCAACCCTTTTTGCCAAAGTCAACTTAACAATTATAGTTGGAAATGATTTGTGTATTAGACACACTATTTTTTCAGATTTTGCGAACCAAAGGCTCTCTTTTTAATAGCAACCTCACCTACACTTTGGTGTATGGGAGGTCACTGCTCCTTTTCCTGATAGCTTCACTTATTCTTGATCCGTACCTTGTAATGCTAAGTGTTAAGCAAGAAGGCATCAAGTACCATTTTTTGAGTCTTTGGTATGACTTGACTGGGAATTGAACGTCAGTCTCCTGGGCTATTGGTGAGGCGCCTTTGGTGGTGTAATGGTTAGCAAGCTCGACTAGCAAACCTACACGAATGAGTTCGAGTCTCATTGGGTGCCTCTTTCATATGGCCCTGTGCCACATCTAAGCAAAAAGCTTAGTAAATTACCTCCTGGGCTATTGGTGAACACTCTAACCCTCATGTCAACAAAACAAAGTAAAAAATGGCCACAAGGTAAGTTGTTTAGGGTCTTTAACAATATTAAACCATGTATATATTTATATATATATAAATGAATAAAAATTGATAACAAGGTAATCCAAGATAGGAGAGATTTATTGGGAAACAAAGTCAACACTATAGCGTTTCGGTTCAAGTGAACCACCATCAGGACTATGAGGGATGATATTAGTGATGTCAAATCAAAAACCTAGGGAATATTTGTATAAAAAGAAAAAGTTAGCGGTTTAATTAGTGAATCAGCGTTTGGTGTTTTAAATTACGTCATTTGACTTATTAGAAATATTGAGTAGAAGTTATGTTCCGTTTGTTTATCGAGAAAGATTTCGAATCAAAAGGAGGAAGAAAAAGAAAGACAATAAGAAAAAGAGAAAGCGTAAAATTATGATATATGTGGAATATATTAACTAAAGATGGAATACATTGTAGCTATTTAAAATGGATTTGCTCAAGTAAGGAGAAATATTATAAAAGCCAGGACAAGTATTTAGGGAATTAGAGAATGAAATACAGGCAGTGGCTTTGAAAACTTGTCTTTTATTATAAATATATATATATATATATATATAAAGTTGGCGAATGTTGTCGAGGGCGACCCAAAGGCTCCCTTTTCTAGCTACTATACCAAGGTTTAGGGGAGGTCGCTTTTTCTATGGATTGGTCTACTTTGCTCTTGACACATATCTTATAGTGTTGAGTGTTAAGCAAAGTGGTTTAATTACAATTATATATATATATATATATAATTGTAATCTTTAAAGGGTAATGGGCAATGACCAAATTTCAAACTCCAGATGAGGCTGTTTGTCTTCACTTTGTGCCAATTCCACTTAAGAGAGGCACAAATTCTTTTCCTTTCAGCTATGTGTAAATAGCAGGACAGACTTGATTTTTTAGCTTTGGTATGACAACCAATCTAGAAGAACGAAAAACTGGTGCTCTATTCTTCTGTCATCAGCTTATCCAAAAACTCTGTATTTTTAGCACAAATGAGAAATAGCATTTTTTGAGGATGGAAATGTAAAACATCTTACAAAAATTTAGTTCGGCTGTTATTAATACATGCAGGTCACTTGTTTCATTTGTAGAACATCTATTTTGTATTGATGATGCAAAATTATTCAGTGTGATATCTGAATTTTTATTTGAATTAGTTTCGAGAGAAATTGTCTTCTTTGAGGATGAAGCTTCCAAGGCAAGTTAGATGATAAATATGATAAAATATCCGGGAATAAAACTTTTCAATATTAGAAAAATTCTTTTTTTTTTTTCTGTCTCATTATTGATTTTTATTTTCTTGAAGTATTTTTCTGCTTCATTGCTGAGAATTTTTGTGTAAGTAGATATCCCACTTGAATTCTGTCAACACTAATTGTATGTCTCACCTATATAATCAAATTATCCATCATTCCTGCCTGGTCCTCTAGACTGCATCCAGTGTCAACACAGAGCTGATATAATTCCTTGCTGGTCAGCCAACATTGGTGTGTCTTGCTTGTCATACTTGGATTATTTAATACCAAATCCTGTTTTTACATATACATTGAATATTTGATTTGTAAACGCATTTTTGATACACACAGTTAAATGATCAAACAGCTCTATTTCTAACTATTCAATTTAGCGTAAGTCACAAAAGTTAAATGGTTTCAAGTTGTGCTACATATCACTTACAATTCAATTAAACATCAGTCATTTGTTTACATGCAGTTAAATGATCAAACAGTTCTATTTCTAACAATTCAATTTAGCATAAGTCATTTATTTACACTCAGTTTCAATGTCAAACAGTTCTATTTCTTACAATTCAATTTAGCATAAGTTAAAAAAGTTAAATGGTTCCAAGTATTGCTATGTTTCACTTACAATTCAATTAAACATAATTCATTTGTTTACTCACAGTTAAATGATCAAACAGTTCAATTTCTAACAATTCAATTTAGCATAAGTCATTTATTTACACTCGGTTTCAATGTCAAACAGTTCTATTTGACCCATACATAATATTCTATCAGGTGCTACCACTCCGGGCCAGAGTGGATATGGGAGTTATGGCAATGAAGGAGTATTCTGCATTCTCTAAAGCTCCAGGATTACTGGAACCTCACCATCAGATTGTTTTGAGTCATATCCAGGACACTTGTTGGTGGGTGGGGTTTTACCCCTCTGCAGAGATGCAGCCGGTGTATTCTGCAGCCCCAGCCAACTTGGCAAGGCAATGAAAGGGTACTCCACATTCCCCAAAGCACCAGCATTACTGGAGGCTCACCATCAGATTGTTTAAGGTCATATCCAGAACACTCGTTTTGGAGGCGTACCCCTCTGCAGACGTACAGCTGAATTAAGTTGCTAAGATGGAATATATTGTAGCTATTCAAAATGGATTTGCTGAAGTAAGGGGAATTATTATAAAAGCCAGGACGAGTATTTAGGGAATTACAGAGTGAAATACAAGCAGTGGCTTCGAAAACTTGTCTTTTATTATATATATATATATATATAAAGTTGGCGAATGTAGTCAAGGGTGACCTAAAGGCTCCCTTTTCAATAGCTACTACACCAAGGTGTAGGGGAGGGCACTACTCCTTTCCCTTGATTGCTCCACTTTACCCTTGATCCATACCTTATATTGCTGAGTGTTAAGCAAGGCAGCCTCAAGTACCATTTTTTCAGCCTTTGTTATAACTCGACCAGGGATTGAACCCCAGTCTCCCAGACCATTAGCGAACACTCTACTCATTAGACCAATGGCCTAGTATTTCACAGATATACTAATGCTAATATTGGTCCTTGGTGGGTCTTGAAACAAAATCTGTTAATCTAAGTGATACTTTGGTGATACAAATGGAAATATCAACCAAATTTCCAGCATTGCCTGTTTTCCAAAGATTTTCCTAGTAGAAGGAAAAAATTAGTATCACATTCCACCTAACGGGATGCAGTTTGTAATCAGCTTAAGTTTTAAATACACCAGAGATAATACTGAAGAACCAATAGGTTGGCAAAGGGGTTGGTTGGATTTTTTGGTTTACACACTGACATAAACACTGAAGGGGAAGGTAAGGGTGGATGGTTTGGGCAAATGTGACCATCTTTGAGATTGCAAATTTTAGGCCATGACTAAATCCAAATATGGAAGTGGTCCATTAGCGGGCACCCCTTCCGCTGTACCCTGCCCCAACACATCTCTTTGAATTAAATGGTAAAAGCTTCTGTCAGGGTGGAATCAAAGATTTGCAACAAACAATTAAGTGATATTTGTTTGTCTGGCAGGAGACAAAGAGTAAAGTATGGAATTCAACGTTGCTTTTCATGAGTGAATTACTTGGGTTTAATCCGGTAATGCCAGCAGAACCAGAGAAAGTGGGGTAGACAGGAAAAGTCTAAAAACAATTGTCACATAAGATGAGAAATTTCTAGCAATCTGTTACTTCAGTTAATTCTTTTTCTTATATATATATATATATATATATATATATATATATAATTCTTTTTCTTATATATACATATATATATATATATATAAATAAAGATCTTTTTCTTAAAGATATATATATATATATAATTCGTTTTCTTAAAGATATATATATAATTTTTCTTCTTTTATATATATATATATATATATATATGTATATATATAAAAGATGGACAAAACGCATAAGGCGAATAAAATTCTTTTTCTTACACACACACACACACACACACACACACACACACACACACACACACACACACACACACATATGTATATATATAAAATTCTTTTTCTTATATATATATATATATATATATCTTTAAGAAAAAGAATTATATATATATTTATATATAAAAGATGGACAAAACTCATATGGTTAATAAAATTCTTTTTCTTACACACACACACATATATATATATATATATATATATATAAAATTCTTTTTCTTATATATATATCTTTAGGAAAAAGAATTTTATATATATATATATATATATATATATATATATAAGATGGACAAAACTCATAAGGTTAATAAAATTCTTTTTCTTACACACACACATATATAATTCTTTTTCTTTTATATATAATTCTTTTTCTTATATATATATAAGAAAAAGAATTATATATATATATATATATCTTTAAGAAAAAGAATTTTATTATATATATATATATATATATATATATATATATATATATCTTTAAGAAAAAGAATTTTATTTATATATATATATATATATATATATATATATATATATATAAAAGATAGACAAAATTCATATGGCAAATAAGAATATTTCTTTTAGGTTATTTAATTCCTGATTTTTTTTAACAAGTTTCAATCTGAGGTCTCGAAGCTTTTATGGAGAAAAAATTTTTTACAAAGTTTTCCAAAAAGATTTTTGAAGTCATTGATATGTCACAAGAGAAATGGCAAAAATATTCTTGCGATGTAACATATTCATTTATCATAAGAAAATTATTTTCTAGACGGAATGTCCCCAATGACCTTATATATATATATATATATATATATATATCCCGGATCTGGATTTATTTCAGCAAAGAATATAATCTTCGTCTCTTCAGATGACATACACGATAAACTTGAGGATGAAAATAGCATTCATTAGAGGCAACTGAAGACACTGAAAGGTTTTTGGTGGTAAGGATGATGGTCCAAATAACCTAGGAACTTAACACATGTAAAAGAATAAATAGAAAAATAAAAAGATAATTTACTTTACAGATTTGAATTCCACCTGCTACGATAAAACGAATATATATTCACCTTGGGACAAGTCGACGACTGGAACACCCTTTTTCTGGGTTTTTAATACTTTTTATAATTTTAATTGTTTCGGCTCCCTTTCCTTTTCGCCTTAACATCTCTCTCTCTCTCTCTCGCTATATATATATATATATATGGATTACAGTATATATATCTATATATATATATATATATATATTTACTAATCTAATATCTACCAGTATTCACGGTACCAGAAAAAAACAAAAAAAACCCTGCCCAGGAACAAGAGATAAAAGTATCTCGAATCACCGCCCAGGGGAAAAAGAAAACAGTTTTTTGGGTAAAAAAGAAAGAAAAGGCCAACCTCGTCCGACTCCTTGAAAAAAAATCAAGGGGTACGCAGTCAGTGGTCAAAAGAAAACCAAAAAATACTCCGCAAATGCTGCAATGCTACAATTACTAAAGTGCTCAACACAATACAATGGAGCCAATTATAGAATTAACTTAAATTGCGAGTCGAAAATCTTCTACTAAAGTTTCACCTTAACGGATCATCAGGAAGTTTACTTTCAACGCCTGATGATCCGTTAAGGTGAAACTTTAGTAGAAAATTTTTGACTCGTGATTTAAGTTAATTCTCTATATATATATATATATATATACTGTAATCCATATTTTCTGTTTTTACCCTCAAATTCAGCCTGTATGTTATCTGAAGAGACAAAGATTATATTCTTCGCTGAAATAAATTTACAATGACAATTTAACTGTGGTTGAGTTTCTTTCCAGTTACATTATATCATCATCACCATTATGGTGTGCCGCTCGCATGGATTTCCCTGACTCTCTCCCGCCACTTGTTCCTATCATCCATCGCCTTAGGCAGTTCTTCCATCCTACATCCTGTATCAGTAAAGAGCTGTTGTAGATTGGTTCTAGCTGGTCTCTCGACCATTTCATGTTCGAGTGAAGGGGTCCACAGAAATATATCGCTTATGAGCTCGCCCTTACTTCTCCAGCAGTTTCCAGCATGTCTTGCTCATCTAATTTGGATGGTTTTTGTTATTGGTGGTAGGTGTCCATACAGCTGCTGCTTTGTGGGATGCTGCCTCCGGGACTTGTTCAATATAGCTTGCAGCATTCTTGTGTTATTACCATCAAGCTTTCTTTTCCAACTCTTAGTCAGCGTCCATGTGGTGCATCCATACAGCAGTATTGACATGATCGCTCATTGAAAAAACTGCACTTTATTTTATTTGATAGGTCTGACTATATGTTACATTATATACATATATATATATATATATATATATATACACACTCACACATATATATACATATTTATTTATGTATATATACATATATATATATAATTTTGTCAGTGTTCGCCAATGGCCCGGGAGACCTGGGTTCAATCCCAGGTCGAGTCATACCAAAGACTTTAAAAAAATGGTACTTGATACCACCTTGCTTAACACTCAGCATTATAAGGTACGGTTCAAGGGTAAAGTGGAGCAATCCTGGGAATGGAGTAGCGCCCTCCCCTACACCTTGGTGTAGTAGCTATCGAAAAGGGAGCCTTCGGGTCACCCTCGACTACGGTCGCTAACTAACTATATATAATTTTGGTTGTAGGGGCAAAGAAAGAATAAAAATATTTAAAAATAGGTCGGTCCATGAAGAGATTTGTATTTTTGAATTTATTTATTTTGTTCTCACATACGTATATGTTTCGAGTTTGTTGCTTTCATCAGAGAACATATATGGCGCAAGGCCTTGTTAATGGGGTACTCAATGAGACTTGAACTTACTAGTGTTTGCAGTTTGAATGATTTTCACTTGGTTAGGGGTTTAAATTGAGGTCTTCCTCTCTTTTTCTCAGTGTGTTTACTTTAGTCTGCTTTACCCCTCTTTGATATTTGATATGTTTTTGTCAGTGTGTGTGTGTGTTGTGTTAGTGAAATCAAAAACCACTCCAATGGTTGGCTCTCTCTACATTCTACTTTAGAGGCACCTCAGGCACAAAACAATAAACTCAGCCCAGCTAAATTGGTGGTACCTGAGGGAGAGGCTCCCGAAGGATAGTTAGCCCTGGAATGCCAGTTAAGTGTATATACATAAAATAACTATTGTTGTTCTAACAACACTTCTTTCACCCTCTTAAAGTCCTGAAGAAGGTTTACTAGAACCAGTACGTTTTAACGTTGATTTTCTATTATAATAAATTTATCAATTTCGGATTACTTTATCCTTCTATTTTCTTCATATATATATATATATATATATATATATATATATATATATGTCTGACGAATGCAAAATGCGTGAAACCCAGTGTCACACACATTATCATGTAATGTAATATATATATATATATATATATATATAAATGATACAAAAACAAGAAAAATTGCTTTGCACTATATTATAGATAAACGAAAGCTTGAATAGTAATACCTATCAGGGAGTCATTCACATGTCAAATATGGGATAAATTATTGATGTTAAATTGGAGAAATGGTAGATTTTGTTGAATCTGACAAGATGATAAAAACAAGTGGAAAAGTGTAATGGTTAGCAAGCTAGACTAGCAAACCTTTATGAATGAATATGAGTTTCATGAGTCGAAAAGCTAAGTAAATTACTACAACAGGTTTAGGGGGTGTCCTCATGGTGTAATGGTTAAAGCGATTGACTGCGGAATCGTAATACACGAGTTTGTACTCCAGTCGCGCTATTACGTTGACTTTCGGGCAAATACCCTTGGGAAAGGTATGAACCTCCTTATCCTCCCAGCTATGGGTTAAATAGTACCACTACTGTTCTTCTAGAAGAATGGCTTTGGCATTAAATAACCTAAAAAGAGTTGATATGCTATTAAACAAAGAAAAAAAACAAACCTACAACAAGTTTAATGGTAATATTCCATTCTTTATAAACATGGACGCTAACTAAATGTCTGGACAAAAAGATTGACGGCAATTACAAAAGAATGCTGCGGGCAAGATTGAACAAGTCCTGGAGGCAGCACTCCACAAAGCAACAGCTGTACGGCTACCTACCACCTATCACAAAAACTATCCAAGTTAGACAAACCAGTCATGCAGGACACTGCTGGAGTAGTAGGGACAAACTCCACTCATAAACAACATACTCCTGTGTACCCCTTCACATGGACGAGCAAAGGCAAGACAAACAGCTAGAATGTATATACAACAGCTGTGTGCCAATACAGGATGTAGCCTTGAAGACCTACCAGGAGTGGTGGTTGAGGGAAATCCGTGCTGGCGGTGTAACATGATGATGATGATGATGATGCAAAACAGAAGAACCTTATCAGACTTTACGTTTTTTGTGTTTCCTACATTTTAGCAATTGAGGAAATAGATAAACTAGGGGACAATGTAAAAAGGTATAAAGAGAGGGAAAAGGTGTTATTTGTCGCTGCCTCCCACCAGACACGACTTGACACAAGGTCAAAAGCCCGAAGGCCAACTAAAGTGGGGATAAAGGGAAGGGGAAAGTCGGGAACGAGCCGAGACTTGAACCCTGCTGATCTATGCTGCTGATCGGCTCACTTGGTGCAATGTGAGCCTGATGAGGCAAGCTGTTTCACGAACCCAAATGTGGGTCTGGGCACATATGCCAGTTTATGGCTTAAACTAGACGTGAAGTCTAGTGCCATATGTGGGTTACAAAGGAGACACAACTGCAGAAAAGGTCTATAGACAAGAGATAGATAAGGAAAGAATAAGGACATTTTTTATCTATCTTAGCTATATTCTTCTATGAATAAAGAATGAAATCTTACCCTTAAACCTGTTGTAGGTGTTTGATTTATCCACTTTTCCACTTATTTTCATCACGTTAAACTGCAATACTAGAAACCATATAAGTAAAGTTGCCGATCTTAGTCGAGGGTGTTCCAAAGGCTCCTTTTTCAGTAGCTACTACACCAAGGTGTAGGGGAGGGCACAATTCCTTTCCTTGGATTGCTTCACTTTACTCTTGATCTGTACCTTATAATGCTGAGTGTTAAGCAAGGAGGCATCAAGTACCATTTTTTTGAGTCTTTCGTATGACTCGACCTGGGAGTGAACCCCGGTCTCCCGGATGATTGGTGAACACTCTACTCATTAGGCCAATGCCTCAAATTATTAGTAACAGATAGAAATACTTGTAATTATATATAACTGTGTGTACATAATGTATATATATATATATATATATATATATCGCTTCTCGCAAATAGACAGGCCCAACTTGAATCCCTACCGCAAGCAGCAGAAGGGATTGATCTCAACATGAATGCAAATAAAACAGATTTCATGTGATTCCATTTTGAGTGGCCAGCCTTTGAAATTAATCGACTAGTTCACATACCTCGGTACCAACATCTCATCTCCTGAAAGTTACGTCAACATACAACTAGTGAAGGTGTGGACTGCTATTGACAGTTTATCGGTCATATGTATAATTCTGATCCCTCTGATGAAATGAAACGGGATTTCATCTAAGATGCAGCTGTATCTGTACTACTGCATGGATGCACCACCTGGACACTAAGAAAACATGCAGAGAAAAAGCTAAACAGGAACTACACAAGAACAGTACTAGGTGTTTTGAACAAATCCCAGAAGAAACATCCAACAAAACTGCTGTTGTACGGCCACTTACCTCCCATCTCAAAAATTAATCACATTAAGACAAACAAGACATGGGATTATTGCTAGTTGAAGAAGGATGAACCCATCAGCAATGTTCTTCTATGGACTCCAAAACATGGACACACCAGCATTGACCGACCAGCAAGAACTCGTATCAGCTCTGTGCAGACACTTAATGCTGTCTAGAAGACCTACCAGGAGCAATAGTCAATAGAGACTGATGGCAAGTGTGAGTGAGAGAACTACTGGCATGACTTGATGGTTATATATATATATATATATATAAAGATTGATTGATAGATTGTTAGAAATATAAATAGACAAAGATATATATATATATATATATATATATATGTGTGTGTGTATTATTCATAATTTTAAAAATAATAGATGTTACAATGACATCTTCATATACACACAGACACACACACACAGAGGCATATATGTATATAGATATATACATATTTATATAAAAGTATACAGATATACATACTCATGCAAATATGTATATACTCATACTAGAATACCTCCACATAGACATATATATGTAAGCATATGCATATGCATATATATATATATATATATATATATATATATATATACCCTACTGTTCAAAAGTATTTGGCCACCTGCAAAAATTTTCATTTCTTATCCTCAAAGTGTCATTTCTAATGAAATAAGATATTTTGACTGACATTTTATATATTCATATTAGATGGTAGCGTGTTTGCCAATGGTCCGGGACACTGAGGTTCAATCCTCGGTCGAGTTATACGAAAAACTCAAAAAAATGGTACTTGATGCTTCCTTGCTTAATACACACTATTATAAGGTACCTATCAAGGGTAAGTATAGCAATCCCGGGAAAGGAGTAGTACCCTCCCCTACACCTCAGTGGAGTAAAAGGAAGCCTTCGGGTCGACCTCAACTATGGTCTGCCGAATTACTTACTTATGTATACATATGTATGCACACATACAAATTTATACATACATGTACATGCACATATATATATATATATATATATACAAACATACATATATGTGTATGTACATACCAACACACACATACATGCTCACACATATACGCACACACACACACACACACACACGCACTTATCCATGCACACTTGAAATAAAAGATTTCTCATATCCAGGAGGTGCCCGTGGTGTAATGGTTATCATCATAGGAAATGGACACGACGACACGAGTTCAAATCCTGGACGAGGCTAATTGCATTTCACATAGCACTAATACCCTTGGGAAAGGTATGAATCCAATTATTCTCCTTCCAGCTATGGGTAAAATAGCAGGGCAGACTAGGTTCTACAGCCTTGGTGAAGCAACTAGTCTAGGAGAAGGAAAACTCTGAATTGAAACCTGTTAAACTCCGCTTAAAAATTGACCTTGTGTCATATCCTGCCCGAGTGGAGGGGTTGGGTAAATATGCATATCCAGATGTAGAATATTTCTTAGATTTGATACCTGCTTTATAATGCAAGGTTTTCTCATTTGCATATTTATAAATCTCTATCTATATCTATGTGTGTGTGTATATATATATATATATATATATATATATCCATAAATATATATACACGTAGAATCTTATCATCATAATTTTGAAACTCCAATAAAACCATCAAACATTTGTAATTTTTAGTCTTTTTGATCTATTATTAATTTTTCTTATCTTATCTTATTTAAAATCGTCTTTTTTTTACAGATATCATCTGAAGAAATTAATCAAAATTCATTAAAATGGTAGATCTATCAGACTTTAAAAGAGGTCAATTTGTTGATGCTCGTATGGCAGACGCTTGTGTGACGAAAACCACTGAGTTATTTGGTTTACCAAGGAGTACTATCTTCAAAGTACTGACAGCATTTGAGAAAGAAGGAAAAACCTCCTCCCTGAAGCAAAAGTCTGGAAGATACCGAAAGCTGTCTGATTGGGATCATCAAACTTCTACGTGGATTGTTAGGAAGGATCACAAAAATACAGCTCCAAAAATTAAAGCATAGATTAATGACCATCTCAAGAAGCCATTTTCCTCAAAAACTGTTTTTAGGGAGCTGCACAAAGCTGAACTTTACAGGAGGGTAGCAATCAGAAGACCATATTAAAATAAATGTTTGAAATTTCCAGGTGTTTCCATTATTTTGTCTAACCCCCATATATATATATATATATATATACCATCATTATCATGTCGTGCCGCTAGCATGGATATCCCTGACCCTCTCTCGCCACTTCTCCCTATTGTTCATCGCCTCTGGCAGGTCTTCAGGGCTACATCCCGTATCCTCACATAGCTGCTGTATGTATGTTCAAGCTGGTCGTCCTGCTTTTGCCCGGCCATATGTGGGGGTCCATAGGAGTACATCACTTATGAGCTCGTCCCTGCTTCTCCAGCAGTGTCCTGGATGTCTGGTTCGTATAACTTGTATAGTTTTCATGATGGGAGGCAGGTGGCCGTATAGTTGGCACCTTGTGGGGGTGTTGCCACCAGGACTTGTTCAATATTGCTCACAGCATTCTTGTGTAATTGCCATCTAGCTTCTTCTCCAGCTGTTTACTTAGCGTCCAAGTAGTGCATCCATACAGCAGTATTGACACAACGGAAGAAACTGCGTAGGTCGTATGAAAGTGTTAGATAAGCAAATAGAAAAATGGGTAGTATCATAGATTTGGATGGAGATGCTAGGTGTTGTGTAACGTGATTGAATGGCTCATAGAAAATTAAAATTGAATAAATAAATAAATAAAGCAGTTGGTCTCTGAATAGCCTGGCCAAAGCACTCGTCCAAGTAGTGCATCCATACAGCAGTATCGATACGACCGCTGCCTGGAAAAAAATGCGTTTCATATATATATATATATATATATATATATATCAATGACAAGAAGAAAGTTATAAAAGAACAGGAAAACTTTTGGTAAATTTTTTTTTGTTTTCTTTTTTTTTTCAAAACCATAAAAGCTCCCCCCCCCCACCGTAAGAAAAAAGTTAAAAAGATGCAAAGAAAAACTTCTTGAAAGATTCAGTAAATATTTCCTTATCTTTGGAACTCATTTATTCTAACAATTACCAAATGGACGTTTTCGTCTTTTATAAATTTCTTGTAGCTGGAAGTCAGATATCTGGATATATATATATATATATATATATATATATATATATATATATATATATTATACAAATTAGATTATTGTTAACATGTTACTTTTTAACTTATTTTTTCTTCTTTTTAAATCCCCCGCACAATTAGAAAAAGAAAATGAATAATATATTCTAACAAAAGAAACAAAAATAAACATCAGTCTTTATTGTTGTTGTTTTGTTGTTGTTTGTAATTCTTCAAGAAAGCAACAAATGAATGTGAGCTGTTTGGATTCATAGAGGAAGCAGAATAGACCATTCTTTACTGTCTTTAAGACGAGTCCTCTTACTCCTTAGCAGACACAACAAATTCCATTTGTAAAAAAAAAAAAATACTGGCTGGAAAATAAAACTTGGTTTATAAATAAAACAAAAAACAAAAAAAAAATAAAATAAAAGTTTATTTTGTTCACCAATTTCAAAAGAATACTTTTTACAACGAGCCATGTAAGGAATTCTGAGCTTCTTCTTCACCAAAAACTGAAGTTTTTATTTGTAACAGGCAAAAGCTTTTCTTATAACAGACATTTATCTAAATATTCCAAAACATAGTCCTATTTTTCTTTCATATCTATTAATCTATCTATCTGTAAATCAATTTATATATATATATTTATATATATGTAAATGTGCATATATATATATATATATATATATATATATATATATATATATATATATGTAAAAGTGTATATATATATATATACATATTTGCAAATGTGTATATATATATACATACATATACATATATGTAAATGTGTGCATGTATATATATATATACATACATAAGTAAATGTATATATATACATATGTGTATATATGTGCAAATGTGTGTATATATATATATATATATATATATATATACATTTACATATATATATGTATATATATGCAAATGTATGTATATATATATATATATATATATATATATATATATATATATATATGCATTTGTGTGTGTATATATATATATATATATATGCAAATGTGTATATATATATATATATATGCAAATGTGTATATATATATATATATATATATATATATATGTAAATGTGTGTGTGAGTATATATATATATATATATATGTAAATGTGTATATATGTATATTTCATATATATATATATATATAGAGAGAGAGAGAGAGAGAAAGAGAGAGAGAGAGAAAGAGAGAGAATGTTTTAGAATAACTAATATCATTTTGTTAACTAATAACTTGACCAATTCTCATGAAAATGATTTCAAATTTTAACTGAATGTGTAGAAACAAGTCAAAATTCTCTGTTCAATGTTTAAATGGCTTTTTTTTTTCGGTCGAGAAATGCTATTCACTCAAAGAGAAAAGGGTGTTTGAACATTAATTCTGTGTTGTTTCTACTATTTCTTTTCAAGTACGGATATTCAATTCATAGAAAAAGAAAAAGAAACATTTAACTATTACACATAGAATCTTCAGTTTTTTCTACATATGCTATTAAAATTTGAGATATACAGCGTGTTTCAGAAAAACTGATATAAGACTTAAGCAATTCTCATCTAATTGATCTCAAATTTTGACTCCATATGTTTAAAAAAACTCTCAAAATTCAATGCTTAATATTTTTATTCTTCCATTCAGGTATAGAAATGTCATTCACTGGAAACAAAAATATCTTTAAACATTAATCACAGAATTCGAAGATATTTCACCACATGCAGTTAAAACAAGAGATCATTTCAATAGGTCAAGATTACAAAATTATATCAATTTTACTGAAACGCAATGTATATCCCAAGTTTGGTGAGGTTGGTAGGGTTTTATGGCATTTCAACCATTGTAGGTTATTTAATGCCAAATACTCTTTATACATGTATATTAAATATATATGATTTCGTTTGATTAGGTTTTATGGCATATCAACTATTGTAGGTTATTTAATGCCAAATCCTCTTTATACATATATATCAAAAATATATGATTTGGTTTGGTTTGGTTTTATGGCATACCAACCATTCTAGATTATTTAATGCCAAATCCTCCTTATACAGATATATTGAATAAATATGATTTGGTTTGGTTTGATTTATGGAATATCAATCCTTGTAGGTTATTTAATGCTAAATACTCTTTATACATATATTAGATATATATGATTTGGTTTGGTTAGGTTTTATGGCATATAAACCATTTAAGGTTATTTAATGCCACATCCTATTTATACAAAAATCAAATATATGACTTGAAAATATAGTTCATGGGTAACATTTTCAGCAAGCCAGAGCTCTTTTGTTGGCGCTCATTAAAATGGTTTCAAGTATTGCTATCTAACACTAATAATTCCATTCAATATTAATCAGTTGTCAGCACAAAATTGAATGATTTCAAGTATTGTCTTTTAGCATTTACTATTCAATTAAGCATCAGTATTTTGTTTGCACACAGTTAAATGGTTACAAAGTTCTATTTGACCCATAGATGGAAACCTAACAAGTACTTCCACTCTGAGTCAGAGTGGACCTGGGAGTAATGGCAATGAAAGAGTTCTCAACACTCCCTATATCTCCAGAACAGGAGTCTCACCATCAGATACAGAAAATTTTTATACCCTGGGTTCCTACTTGGTAGCAAAATCCCATCAACTGAAAGTGATGTCAGCATACACCTTGTGAAGGTGTGGACTGCTATCGACATTTTATCAGTTATATATAAGTTGGATCTCTCAGATTAAATAAAACTTCAGCTGAGTCTTTACTATTGCATGGATGCACCACCTAGACAATAAAAAAAAGACACAGGAACACTAGTTGCTGTTTGAATAAATCCTGGAAGCACCGCCTGCAAAAACGCAGCTGTAAGGCCACTTACCTCCTATCTCAAAAACTATCAAAATAACACAAACAAGACATGGATCCAATGCTAGAGACGCAAGAAGAAACTTGTAAGCAATGTTCTTCTCTAGGTTCCAATACATGGACACACAACCATTGACTGACCAGGAAGAACTCACTTATATCAACTCTGTACTGACTTGATGCTGTCTAGAAGACCTACCAGAGGAGATGCTTAATAGAGACTGATGGCAAGTGAGAGTCAGGGAACTATCAGTGTGACTTGGAGATGAAGATTATTTGTATTAAGAATAGTTACTTGAAGCTATAATTGTTTGCTAAGGATTATTATTATTAGTTACTTGAAAGCATATAACTGTGTGCCAATTATTTGAATTAAGAATAGTTACTTGAAGCTCTAATTGTTTACTAAGGATTATTATTATTAGTTACTTGAAAGCATATAACTGTGTGCCAATTATTTGTATCAAGAAATATTTACTTGAAGCTCTAATTGTTTACTAAGGATTATTATTATTAGTTACTTGAAAGCATATAACTGTGTGCCAATTATTTGAATTAAGAATAGTTACTTGAAGCTATAATTGTTTACTGAGGATTATTATTATTAGTTACTTGAAAGCATATAACTGTGTGCCAATTATTTGTATCAAGAAATATTTACTTGAAGCTCTAATTGTTTACTAAGGATTATTATTATTATTAGTTACTTGAAAGCATATAACTGTGTCCCAATTATTTGTATTAAGAAATAGTTACTTGAAACTCTAATTGTTTACTAAGGATTACTATTATTAGTTACTTGAAAGCATATAACTGTTTGCCAATTATTTGAATTAAGAATAGTTACTTGAAGCTATAATTGTTTACTAAGGATTATTATTATTAGTTACTTGAAAGCATATAACTGTGTGCCAATTATTTGAATTAAGAATAGTTACTTGAAGCTATAATTGTTTACTGAGGATTATTATTATTAGTTACTTGAAAGCATATAACTGTGTGCCAATTATTTGTATCAAGAAATATTTACTTGAAACTCTAATTGTTTACTAAGGATTATTATTATTAGTTACTTGAAAGCATATAACTGTTTGCCAATTATTTGAATTAAGAATAGTTACTTGAAGCGATAATTGTTTACTAAGGATTATTATTATTAGTTACTTGAAAGCATATAACTGTGTGCCAATTATTTGAATTAAGAATAGTTACTTGAAGCTATAATTGTTTACTGAGGATTATTATTATTAGTTACTTGAAAGCATATAACTGTGTGCCAATTATTTGTATCAAGAAATATTTACTTGAAACTCTAATTGTTTACTAAGGATTATTATTATTAGTTACTTGAAAGCATATAACTGTGTGCCAATTATTTGAATTAAGAATAGTTACTTGAAGCTCTAATTGTTTACTAAGGATTATTATTATTATTTACTTGAAAGCATATAATTGTGTGCCAATTATTTGAATTAAAAATAGTTACTTGAAGCTCTAATTGTTTACTGAGGATTACTATTATTAGTTACTTGAAAGCATATAACTGTGTGCCAATTATTTGTATCAAGAAATATTTACTTGAAGCTCTAATTGTTTACTAAGGATTATTATTATTAGTTACTTGAAAGCATATAATTGTGTGCCAATTATTCGAATTAAGAATAGTTACTTGAAGCTCTAATTGTTTACTGAGGATTACTATTATTAGTTACTTGAAAGCATATAACTGTGTGCCAATTATTTGTATCAAGAAATATTTACTTGAAGCTCTCATTGTTTACTAAGGATTATTATTATTAGTTACTTGAAAGCATATAATTGTGTGCCAATTATTCGAATTAAGAATAGTTACTTGAAGCTCTAATTGTTTACTGAGGATTACTATTATTAGTTACTTGAAAGCATATAACTGTGTTCCAATTATTTGTATCAAGAAATATTTACTTGAAGCTCTAATTGTTTACTAAGGATTATTATTATTAGTTACTTGAAAGCATATAATTGTGTGCCAATTATTTGAATTAAGAATAGTTACTTGAAGCTCTAATTGTTTACTGAGGATTATTATTATTAGTTACTTGAAAGCATATAACTGTGTCCCAATTATTTGTATTAAGAATAGTTACTTGAAACTCTAATTGTTTACTAAGGATTATTATTATTAGTTACTTGAAAGCATATAACTGTGTGCCAATTATTTGAATTAAGAATAGTTACTTGAAGCTATAATTGTTTACTGAGGATTACTATTATTAGTTACTTGAAAGCATATAACTGTGTGCCAATTATTTGTATCAAGAAATATTTACTTGAAGCTCTAATTGTTTACTAAGGATTATTATTATTAGTTACTTGAAAGCATATAATTGTGTGCCAATTATTCGAATTAAGAATAGTTACTTGAAGCTCTAATTGTTTACTGAGGATTACTATTATTAGTTACTTGAAAGCATATAACTGTGTGCCAATTATTTGTATGAAGAAATATTTACTTGAAACTCTAATTGTTTACTAAGGATTATTATTATTAGTTACTTGAAAGCATATAACTGTGTCCCAATTATTTGAATTAAGAATAGTTACTTGAAGCTCTAATTGTTTACTAAGGATTATTATTATTAGTTACTTGAAAGCATATAACCGTGTGCCAATTATTTGAATTAAGAATAGTTACTTGAAGCTCTAATTGTTTACTAAGGATTATTATTATTAGTTACTTGAAAGCATATAACTGTGTGCCAATTATTTGTATCAAGAAATATTTACTTGAAGCTCTAATTGTTTACTAAGGATTATTATTATTAGTTACTTGAATGCATATAACTGTGTCCCAATTATTTGTATTAAGAAATAGTTACTTGAAGCTCTAATTGTTTACTAAGGATTATTATTATTATTAGTTACTTGAAAGCATATAACTGTGTCCCAATTATTTGTATTAAGAAATAGTTACTTGAAACTCTAATTGTTTACTAAGGATTATTATTATTAGTTACTTGAAAGCATATAACTGTGTGCCAATTATTTGTATCAAGAAATATTTACTTGAAGCTCTAATTGTTTACTAAGGATTATTATTATTAGTTACTTGAATGCATATAACTGTGTCCCAATTATTTGTATTAAGAAATAGTTACTTGAAGCTCTAATTGTTTACTAAGGATTATTATTATTATTAGTTACTTGAAAGCATATAACTGTGTCCCAATTATTTGTATTAAGAAATAGTTACTTGAAACTCTAATTGTTTACTAAGGATTATTATTATTAGTTACTTGAAAGCATATAACTGTGTCCCAATTATTTGTATTAAGAAATAGTTACTTGAAACTCTAATTGTTTACTAAGGATTATTATTATTAGTTACTTGAAAGCATATAACTGTGTGCCAATTATTTGTATCAAGAAATATTTACTTGAAGCTCTAATTGTTTACTAAGCATTATTATTATTAGTTACTTGAATGCATATAACTGTGTCCCAATTATTTGTATTAAGAAATAGTTACTTGAAGCTCTAATTGTTTACTAAGGATTATTATTATTATTAGTTACTTGAAAGCATATAACTGTGTCCCAATTATTTGTATTAAGAAATAGTTACTTGAAACTCTAATTGTTTACTAAGGATTATTATTATTAGTTACTTGAAAGCATATAACTGTGTGCCAATTATTTGTATCAAGAAATATTTACTTGAAGCTCTAATTGTTTACTAAGGATTATTATTATTAGTTACTTGAATGCATATAACTGTGTCCCAATTATTTGTATTAAGAAATAGTTACTTGAAGCTCTAATTGTTTACTAAGGATTATTATTATTATTAGTTACTTGAAAGCATATAACTGTGTCCCAATTATTTGTATTAAGAAATAGTTACTTGAAACTCTAATTGTTTACTAAGGATTATTATTATTAGTTACTTGAAAGCATATAACTGTGTGCCAATTATTTGTATCAAGAAATATTTACTTGAACTCTAATTGTTTACTAAGGATTATTATTATTAGTTACTTGAATGCATATAACTGTGTCCCAATTATTTGTATTAAGAAATAGTTACTTGAAGCTCTAATTGTTTACTAAGGATTATTATTATTATTAGTTACTTGAAAGCATATAACTGTGTCCCAATTATTTGTATTAAGAAATAGTTACTTGAAACTCTAATTGTTTACTAAGGATTATTATTATTAGTTACTTGAAAGCATATAACTGTGTGCCAATTATTTGTATCAAGAAATATTTACTTGAAGCTCTAATTGTTTACTAAGGATTATTATTATTAGTTACTTGAATGCATATAACTGTGTCCCAATTATTTGTATTAAGAAATAGTTACTTGAAGCTCTAATTGTTTACTAAGGATTATTATTATTATTAGTTACTTGAAAGCATATAACTGTGTCCCAATTATTTGTATTAAGAAATAGTTACTTGAAACTCTAATTGTTTACTAAGGATTATCATTACTTACTTGAAACCATTTAACTGTGAGTAAATTATTTGTATTAAGAATGATGATGAAAGTCAACTGTCATTAAAACAGTAAAAATGAGTCATTATTTAGAATGATAAGGACAGCTCGTACTCAGTAAAACAATGAAAATAAGTCAAAATTTGGAAAGATAATGACAGTCTATACTATTTAAAGTAATAAAAAAAAGCCATTATTCAGAATGAAAGTGAAAGCTTACACTCGGTAAAAAAAATGAAAAATTTATCTTTTTTGTGACTAATGATGGAGAAATCACACACTAAAACAAAGAAAAATATGTTATTATTTACCAACCCCTACCCACGTGACACAAGATCACTTTCCTTAAGTCAAGTGTAACAGGTTTCAATTCAGAGTTTTCCTTCTCTTAGACTTGTTGCCATACCAAAGTTAAAGAAGCTCTCTCTGTCCTACTATTTACGCATAGCTGGAAGGAGAATAATTGGATTCATGCCTTTTTTTCAACAGTATTAGCGCTGTATTAAATGCAAGTAGTTTAATTGAGGATTTGAACTGGGGTCAACATATCAGTTTTCAATGACACTATGAATGCCTCCACTTGAACTTCTAAGCTCTAATTTCTGTCCAATAAAAATCCTGGAAGCAACCCCTCACAAAAAAGCAGCTGTATGGCCACCCACCTCTGATCTCTAAAACCAGCCAAAATAAGACAAAAAAGACATGTGGGACAAAGCTAGAGAAGCAAGGACAAAGTCATACGTGACATGTACTATAGACCCTTTCACGTGTCAGTGTCAGTGACAGTGTCGTCTGACAAGCAAGAACTTACCAACAATAGCTCTGTACGGACACAGGATGTCGTCTAGAAGATCTGCTGGAAGTGATGGAAGAGAGGGATAAATGGTGAGAAAGAATCAGGGAAATCTATGCTAGCAACATGACATGATGATGATGATGATGATGGTTAAATAGTAGGGCAGACTAAGCGCCTTAACCCTGGTATGTCAGCCAGTCTAGAAGAAGGAAAATTCAAAGTCTGCTTGAAAAAAAATTTGACATTGTATCGCATACTGCTTGTGTGAAAAGTTTGGGTGAATACATATATATACAGGGTGGAACAATAAAATTGTCGCCCTAGAAAAGACGACACGATTCCATTTCCGTTTAATGAAAACCGTTTTTCTTTTTTTGTTGCAGACCATCTACAAGTTGGCCAGTTGTGTAGAAATCCCAAGAGCGATAGAAGCCTTCTATCATGTCTGAAAGGGAGACAATGTTCAACGAGCGAGATCGGAGATGCACTGCTGTACAACACATGCTCTCTATCGATCCAAGTTATGACAACAGGACCATTGCCAGCACCCTCAAAATACAAATCTGGATTGCCACGAATAACAGGGACGTGCCCAGGGTGATGAAAACAAAGTTTCCGGCTACGGTTATGGTCTTTGGTGTGGTTTAAAGCGAGGGCCAAATCATGCCACCTCACATCTTCGAAGTCGGCTTGAAAGTCAACACCAAAGTGTACCTGGATGTGCTGAAGAGTGTGGTGATTCCCGGGTGCAATCAGGCCCAGGGTGTAGCAGCAGGACTCGGCACCGGCCCACAAGTCCAAAGAGACCCAGGCTTGGCTTCAGAAGGAGTGCTATGACTTTGTACCCTTCTCTCACTGCCCCCTCTCCTCTCCCGACCTGAACCCGCTGGACTACTTCGTTTGGTCATACGTCGAGAACTTCACCAACATGACCTCCCACATCACCAAAGCCAACCTGATCGCCGCCACCCGCCGAGTATTCGCCGAGATCACGCCGGCGCTTGTGGAAAAGGCATGCTCCCATTTCCAGATCCGTATTGAGGCGGTGACTGAGGCTGAGGGTGGCTACATTGAATAGATGTTAGCTCTACTACATAATCAAGTTACCTGAAATGATTTTTTCAATAAAAGTTTTAAAATAAAGCTGTAGTATAGTTTTCTTTAGGACGACGATTTTATCGTTCCACCCAGTAGATGTCAGCTCCACTACATAATCAAGTTACCTGAATCGATTTTTTTAATAAAAGTTTTAAAATAAAGCTGTAGTGTTGTTTTCTTTTGGACGACAATTTTATCGTTCCACCCTGTATATACATATATCCAAAATATCAAATACACTGTTTAGATACTGCATCTTTAAAACACAGTAACGTTTGTTGTATACTTTTATGGCATGTCAACCCCTGCTAGCTTATCTTATATAAAAGTCAGTTAAATGGATATAGTCTCCAATTATATACAGTAGAAAACTGATTCTTCACAATTGTTCTCAACAGGTAAACACTTCTTGTTGTTGACCGTAGTTGAGGGCGACCAGAAAGCTATTTTTTCAATAGCTACAACACTGAGGTGTAGGGGAGAGTGCTACCCCTTTCCCTGGATTGCTCCACTTTACCCTCGATACGTACCTTATATTGCTGAGTGTTAAGCAAGGAGGTATCAAGTACCATTTTTAAAGTCTTTGGTATGACGTGACCTGGGATTGAACCCATGTCTCCCAGACCATTGACAAACACAATACTTAGTTGTAATATCAATTTTTTAAGAGCCAATGTACTAATAAAGTTCCCATTCATTTCAAACTGGTAAACACTTCACAAGTAAAAAAAAAGCCAGCCACCGTAATCGAGGACGACCAGAAGGCTCCCTTTTCAATAGCTAGTACACCGAGGTGTAGGGGAGGGTGCTACTCCTTTCCTTGGATTGTCCCACTTTATCCTTGATACGTACCTGTTATTGCTGAGTGTGTGGGGTTTAAAGGTTTTTAGGAGGTCAGTGGCTAAGGGCAAGGTTGTGTTGCCGTAAGATATCTGACTCCATATTTTGGTTATATTATTTTACCCCACGTTGACTGGCTGGCGCAATGCCTTGCCCAAAGAAAGTCCAAAAGAAATATGCATAAAGAAAAGATAGAAAAAGATAAGAGACGAAAACATTTCTTTCATACTTTCCTTTATTTATTTGGTGAATGGACTAACCAACGCTACGTCCCAAGACGTCGCGTGGTGCCCAAAAACACCAGACAGCAAAATCGGTGTTGTCGGTTCGACGTCACTACCCGAAAAAGAGGTCGGTTCACAGAAAACCTGAGTATTTATCTATCTTCACCGGCTCCAAATTCGCCACTCCAAAATCCTTCTAATTTTGGCGCGACCGCTTCCCATTGGCTACTTTACATTTTATTATTTTTCTTTTTTCTGATTTTAATCGGATAGATGCGTGGAGCCTTATGCGTGGCGACGCGTTTATACATTTTGTATCTGGCAGCCGACGAGTCAATATCCGGTTGGGAGTTTTACTGTTAATTCTTAAATCCCCACAAGTGTTAAGCAAGGAGGTATCAAATACCATTTTTAAAGTCTTTGATATAACGTGACTTAGGACTGAACCCCGGTCTCCTGGGCCATGGGCGAACACCCTACCCACTAAGCCAATGAGCCGGTAAACACTTCATACTTCGTTGAAATATCAATGTTTTAAGAGCCAATGTATCGATAAAGTTCCCAATCCTTTTAAACAGGTAAACACTTCTTACTTCATTGAAATATCAATGTTTTAAGAACCAATGTATTAATAAAGTTCCCAATCATTTTAAACAGGTAAACACTTCATACTCCATTGAAATATCAATGTTTTAAGAACCAATGTATTAATAAAGTTCCCAATCATTTTAAACAGGTAAACACTTCATACTCCATTGAAATATCAATGTTTTAGGAACCAATGTATTAATAAAGTTCCCAATCATTTTAAACAGGTAAACACTTCATACTCCATTGAAATATCAATGTTTTAAGAGCCAATGTATTAATAAAGTTCCCAATCCTTTTAAACAGGTAAACACTTCTTACTCCGTTGAAATATCAATGTTTTAGGAACCAATGTATTAATAAAGTTCCCAATCCTTTTAATCATGTTAACACTTCATACTTCATTGAAATATCAATGTTTTAGGAACCAATGTATCGATAAAGTTCCCAATCCTTTTAAACAGGTAAACACTTCATACTCCGTTGAAATATCAATGTTTTAAGAGCCAATGTATTAATAAAGTTCCCAATCCTTTTAAACAGGTAAACACTTCTTACTCCGTTGAAATATCAATGTTTTAAGAGCCAATGTATTAACCGAAGTTCCCAATCCTTTTAAACAGGTAAACACTTCATACTTCATTGAAATATCAATGTTTTAAGAGCCAATGGATTAACGAAGTTCCCAATCATTTTAAACAGGTAAACACTTCATACTTCGTTACACTTCATACTTCATTGTCTTTAATTGGAATCATTTTGAGATGAGGCTTCTTAATCTGAGAATTAATTTTTATTTATTGCGGACTTTTTGTCCTCATCTTGGTAGTTTTTTTGTGTGTTGTTTCTTCTTTCACCAAGTTTCGGCCAAAACGTGGTGCGATAGACAACAACTATGGAATGCAGTAATTACTGGGGATACGGTTACAAGACTCAGCATTCCTATCCGAGGTCGCGGTAAATCACCTTAAGAAGGCCAGAGTTGAAATTTGGCCGAAACGTAGTGAAAGAAGAAACAACACACAAAAAAAAACTACCAAGATGAGGACAAAAAGTCCGCAATAAATAAAAATTAATCCTCACTTCATACTTCGTTAGAATATCAATGTTTTAAGAGCCAATGCTATATACACACAAACGATAGAAACATGAATATACAAGTCTAAATAACAAACAATTTTAAAGATAGCCTACAGTGAAATTTCTTGTATCCGTTTTCCAAATTTTGAGAAGATCATTGAATCAAGCAGGGCTTATAAACTGCTTAATTATTGGCAAATCTTCAACTCTTTTGGTATCGTTTGTATCTATAAATTAAGTTTAGATACCCAGAAAGGGATGCAGTAAAGTTGCTATAGGGACATTTTTATCATTTTTCTGATGCCAGAACTATATAAAGATTATCATTTATGTCTTTATCTAAAGATTTTTTTTTATTCTTCTTCTTTTAATATTGGATTTTCCAAAAGATTCCTTAGAAAAATCTAAAATGTCTTGCACAGTGCCAAAATCTTGATCTTCATTTGAGAAATTCTTCAGGCAAACATTTTGGAGATTTCCCAGAATGTCTGTCTGGATAGTTTAGTTACTCGAAGAAATTTTTTTTTTTATTAATTTCTCCCAATAGCTCTGTTCTGTCAGTAATCAATTCCTGACCATTGACAATACCTTTCTACTGACGGTGTAATGAAAAGTCTTGCACATCGCCAAAATCTTGATCTTCATTTGAGAAATTCTTCAGGCAAACATTTTGGAGATTTCCCAGAATGTCTGTCTGGATAGTTTAGTTACTCGAAGAAATTTTTTTTTATTAATTTCTCACAATAGCTCTGTTCTGTCAGTAATCAGTTCCTGACCATTGACAATACCTTTCTACTGACAGTGTAATGAAAACTTCTCATTGCACTGAAAAAGGAAATTAGCTTTGTCTATGAATTTTTTTTAGAGTATTTAAAATTGAAAAACGATGAAACAAGTGCTTTGTACATTGGGTTGAATATGAGGAATACCATTTATGTTTCATGACTCTTGTTCAGACTGAGAATATTTCAGCCCCTAATCCCTCAGAGAGAGAGAGAGAGAGAGAGAGAGAGAGAGAGAGAGAGAAAATTATTTGTGTTAGATGGCTGTACTTGAAACCATGAGTATGACATTTTACAGAGACACAAGGTCAATTTTTGTTTTAATATATATACTGTAATCCATATTTGTTTTTTTTATCCCCAAAATTCGGCATGTATTTTATCTGAAGTGACGAAGATTATATTCTTTGCTGAAATAAATTTATCATAACAATTTAGCCATAGCTGAGTTTTCTTCTAGTCATGTTATATATATATATATATATATATATTGAGAGGAAGGCCCCGAAACGGTGCACATACTCCCCTGATGACCCCAAAACCATATGGAGTTAAAACCGCTCGGTGGAAATAAGAATGGCTAAAGGAGCGTTTTCTATCTGTTCACTTTTTGGTGAGTTTCTGTTACTTCCTTCTATATATATATATATATATATATATATATATATATATATATATATATATATATTATAACAGTGTTGGTTGTCACTAAATCACTTTGTGGGTTTGTGTCGAACTAAGTGCAATATAATAATAATACCTTCACATACACATACACTATATGCCACCCACACATACACACAATAATACGCAACTATAACCCACACACACTGACATACTCACAATCACACATAAAGATTCCTACAATATCCCAATAGTTTTTGACTGTATTTTTTCGATTTTCAGTTCATTTCATTTTGTTAATTGTCTGATGATTGTTGTTGTGTAAAAAACTCTATGAAACCCAGGGGTCGCAGTCTAAATTCCATGGAATTAAATATATAAATCTAATATATATTTATTCATTATATATTTGTTTGTTTGTTTGTTTTAATGGCATATCAACCTTATTGGGTTATTTAATGCCAAATCCATCCTTCTTGAAAAACAGTAGTGGTACTATTTAATCCATAGCTGGGGGGATAAGGGGGTTCATGCCTTTCTCAAGAGTATTTGTCTGAAAGTGAACTTAATAGCGTGACTGGAGTTTGAACTTACTTTCTATGATTTCACTGCCCAGCTCTTTAACCATTACACCTGGAGGACACCCCCACCATATACACCCTCACACACACACACACATATATATATATATATATATATGGTAAAGACACCTGTTTTATATATATATATATATATGGTAAAGACACCTGTTTTATATATATATATATATATGGTAAAGACAAGTGTTTTTTGTGAGTTCTTGGAGGCGTGCGTTTCAGATTAGACATGGTTGACCAGCTGGTTCATTTATTTGATATGCTGATATTCCAAGTGTTTTGTATTGTGGGTTGAATATGTGAAATACCATCTCTGTTTCATGACTCTTGTTCAGACTGAGAACAATTCAGCCCCTCCTCCATGTATACATATATATTGAGAGAAAGAGAGAGAGAGAGAAAAAGAGAGAGAGGGAAAGAGATGGTTTCGGTTTGTTTGGTTTTATGGCATATCAACCTTTGTAGGTTATTTAACGCCAAATCCATTTTTATGTAAATAATCTGTTCTATTGAAAACAGTTCAGTTTAGCACAAGTACACAGTTTAATTGTCAAAAACATTTCCATTTCAAACTATTCAAGTAGTTATATGTAATAATTCAGTTAAGTGTAAATACAGTTTTAATGTTGAAAAACAGTTCTATTTCAAATAATTCAGTTAAGCATAAGCACACAGTTTTAGTGTAAGTACGGTTTAATTGTCAGAAACACTTCTATTTCAAGCTATTCAGTTTACTCAATTCATTTTAGCATAAGTATGCTGTTAGTTCTATTTAACCCATAGATAGGGCCCTATCAGGTGCTACCACTCCGGGCCAGAGTGGACCTGGGAGTGATGGCAATGAAGGGGTACTCCGTATTCCCCAAAGCTCCAGCACAGCTGGAACCTCACCATCAGATTGTTTAGTGTCATAAACAGGACACTCGTTGGGGGGGAGTCTTACCCCTCTGCAGAGAAGCAGTTGGTGTATTCTACAGCCCCAGCCGACTGGGCACAGAGGGAAAGAGAATTATTAGTGTTAGATGGCAGTACTTGAAACCATGTAGTGGGTATGACATTAAACTGTGACACAAACTCAATTTTTGAACAGAATTCAGAATGTTCTGTCTGCTAGACTGGTTGCCATACTAAATTTAAAGAGCTTAGTCCACTGCACTATTTGTACAATCAATTGGATTCATACCTTTCTGAAAGGTTTAGTGCTATATGAAATGCAAACTGCTTCGTCCAGGATTTGAACTCATGTTGTCATGTCCATTTTCTATGAAAATAACCATTACACCACTTTCACAACAGTTCAATTAATGGCATATCAACCTTTGTGAGTTATTTAATGCCAAAATCATCCATGTAGAAAGACAGCAGTGATGCCGTTTAACTCATATATATATGTATATATATGTGTGTATATATAATCATATATATTTATCATATTTACCAACCCCTCCGCTCGGGCAGGATATGACACAAGGTCAATTTTTAAGCGGAGTTTAACAGGTTTGAATTCAGAGTTTTCCTTCTCCTAGACTAGTTACCTCACCAAGGCTGAAGAACCCAGTCTGCCCTACTATTTACCCATAGCTGGAGGGAGAATAATTGGATTCATACCATTCCCAAGGGTATTAGTGCTATGTGAAATGCAATCAGTCTCGTCCAGGATTTGAACTCGTGTCGCCGTGTCCATTTCCTACGATGATAACCATTACACCATGGGCACCTCCAATTATTATATATATTTATAAAGAAAAATTGATAACAAGGTAATCCAAGTAGAAGGAGAGATTTATTGAGAAACAAAGTTGACACTATAGTGTTGTGGTTCTAATGGACCATCATCAGGGCTGTGAGGGATGATATTAGAGATGTTAAATCAACGATGGATGTTTAAAAATACAAAATACAAAAATTGATTAATGATTCGATAAAAGATTAATCATTTTTTACACATAGTTAAATGATCAAACAATTTTATTTCAAATGACTCAATTTGTCATGTCAACAAAGTTAAATGGTTCCAAGTATTGCTATGTATCTCTAACAATTTATTTAAACATCAGTCATGTTTTTATTCACAGTTAAATGAACCAACAGTTCTATTTCAAACAATTCAGTTTAGCATAAGTATGCAGTTCAGTTCTAAATAGGACACAATCAGGTGCTTCCACTCCAAGCCTGAGTCATTTTTTTACACAGAGTTAAATGATCAAACAGTTCTATTTCTAACAATTCAATTTAGTAATGTCAACAAAGTTAAATGGTTCCAAGTATTGCTATGTATCCCTAACAATTTATCTAAACATCAGTCATTTTTTTACATACAGTTAAATGATCAAACAGTTCTATTTCTAACAATTCAATTAAGCAATGTCAATAAAGTTAAATGGTTCCAAGTATTGCTATGTATCACTAGCAATTCAGTTGACATCAGTCATTTTTTACACACAGTTAAATCCCCAAACAGTTCTACTTCTAACAATTCAATTTAGCAATGTCATCAAAGTTAAATGGTTCCAAGTATTGCTATGTATCCCTAACAATTTATTTAAACATCAGTCATTTTTTTACACACAGTTAAATGAACAGACAGTTCTATTTCAAACAATTCAGTTTAGCATCAGTATGCAGTTTAGTTCTAAGTAGGTCACTATCAGGTGCTACCACTCCAAGCTTGAGTCATTTTTTTACACACAGTTAAATGATCAAACAGTTCTATTTCTAACAATTCAATTTAGTAATGTCAACAAAGTTAAATGGTTCCAAGTATTGCTATGTATCCCTAACAATTTATTTAAACATCAATCATTTTTTTACACACAGTTAAATGAACAGACAGTTCTATTTCAAACAATTCAGTTTAGCATCAGTATGCAGTTTAGTTCTAAGTAGGTCACTATCAGGTGCTACCACTCCAAGCTTGAGTCATTTTTTTACACACAGTTAAATGATCAAACAGTTCTATTTCTAACAATTCAATTTAGTAATGTCAACAAAGTTAAATGGTTCCAAGTATTGCTATGTATCCCTAACAATTTATTTAAACATCAATCATTTTTTTACACACAGTTAAATGAACAGACAGTTCTATTTCAAACAATTCAGTTTAGCATCAGTATGCAGTTTAGTTCTAAGTAGGTCACTATCAGGTGCTACCACTCCAAGCCTGAGTCGATCTGGAAGCAATGGCAATGAAAGGGTGCTCTACATTCTCCAAAGCTCAAGCATTACTGTAACCTCACCATCATTGGGGGAGTCTAACCCCTCTGCAGAGATGCAGTCTGTGTATTTTGGAGCCCCAGCCAACCGGGCCACAGGACAGTCGATGGGGAAGTCTTACCCCTCTGCAGAGAAGCAGTCAGTGTATTCTACAGCCCCAGCCGACAACTAAATAATCATTTTTATAATAATTTTCTTTTTCTAAGGCAATTATTAATCCTTCAAGACTTTAAATGCTTCTTTTGGCATCACTTTTGAAATAAAGATAGATCAGATCAGCTGCGTAGTGCTACCAAAATCTCAATGTTGGTAAGCCTGGGCTGTGATTTCTTGAGACAAGATGTGTCAAAGACCATCAAATTGATTCTGACGCACAAGTATTTTGAAGAAGACAAGACAAAAAAAAAAGTCGTAACACCCATCACGAAATACTTTCTGTGTTTGCCATCTGAGTGGTCAGATAGTGAAAACTTCTCGTCTCATTTGCCTGCAGAGACAGAAGTTTTGTTTCGAAGAAAAAGAATAGTGAGATGCTTTCTTTGAGTGCCTGGTGGGAATACTTCATTGCCAAAAACAAACATCTGTCTGGTCATCTGGACTCGACCTGACTGTCACATATGCCACCTTTATATCCAAGTGGTAGCGCCACTCTAAGACTTGTCGGAAACACTTGTCTGTAAAGATTTTAATGAAACAAAATATTCAAGAAAGTTTTAGGTTTGTTATTCTTCAATCATAATCAGATGGTTTTATAAAGTGCAATATATGTTTTATAATTTCATATTGTGGCACTTTGATACATTTTATATAGATGCTCATGTATGTTTTATATGGAGGTTCTTTGACACATTTTATATAGAGATCCTTTGATATATTTTATATTGAGATCCTATGATACATTTTATAAAGTAGTACTTAGAAACATTTTATATAGAGGCCCTTTAATACATTTTATATGGAGGTCCTTAGGTACATTTCATAGACAGTTTTCTTTTGGCACATTCTATATAGATGTCCTTTGATACATTTCATACCGAGGTTCTTTGGTACATTTTCTAAAGGTAAGTGACCCATAACAGTTGATATGCCATTAAACAAAGAAACCAAGCCAACGGTCCTTCTTCAAGGATGGCTTTAGCATTAAGTAACCCATGAAAGTTGCTATGCCATTAAACAAAGGAACTAAACCAAATCGAAAACAAGAATGTAAACACATGTTTGAAGTTGACTTCTTTTTAGTTTGGGTCATGTTTTATGGCATATCAACCATTGTAGGTTATTTAATGCCAAATCCTCTTTATACATATATATCAAATAGATATGATTTTGTTTGGTTGGGTTTTATGCCATATCAAATATTGTTGGTTATTTAATGTCAAATCCTATTTATACATATATATTAAGTATGTATGATTTGTAAACACATTTTGTAGATAACATTCTTAAACAAGCCTGAGTTCTTTTTTGAACATGGTTAAATGGTTTCAACTATCGCAATAAACAGTCACCATTTAGCATCAGTCATTTGTTTGCACACAGTTTGTTCTATTTAACCCATAGATAGGACCCGATCAGGTCCGACCACTCCAAGTCAGAGTGGACCTTGGAGTGATGGCAATAATGGGGTCCTTCGCATTCCCCAAATCTCCAGCATTACAAGAGCCTCACTATCAGATTGTTTGGTGTCATATCCAAGACACTCATGGGGAGAGTCTTATCCCTCTGCAGAGAAGCAATAGGTGTATTCTATGACTAACCCGACTGGGCTGATAATGTTCGTGTTGTTAGAACACGTTCTTTTCTTCCGACTATGTGTAACACACTTTAATAATCAGAGGCTATTTGATTAAAAAATGATTTTTTTAAAAATTGATTAAAAATTAGTAATTGCAAAAGATAATTAAAAAAAATTTCTTTATTTTAAGTTTGCCAACTAAAAATAGTCATTTCATGA